>JAWNNB010000568.1:0-116225 GCA_035043285.1 Drosophila subsilvestris
AGCATATAATAATCACAGATCGAAGCCTCATTTTCACAAGCGGTAGTCAATCTCTTCACTTTCTCACATAGTTCCGTTGACTTAATCCTCAGAAAAGACACCCTGTTTTGTTCCCTGGTAACTGGAGCGTCGTTGGCAGCATCCATAGCAGCAACGGCTCTAGAAAGGTTCTTAACGGGAAGAGGAACACAAAGCGCAACGTGCGTAATAAACGGGAACCTAAGGTGCGGTTCGTGTATGCACGGGCGGCCAATGTTTATTCTAGTATGGAAGCTATGTGGTCGATGGCACTGGTTTTGTGGTCCAGACGAACGAACGGAAATGTTTGTGATTGCACTGATCGATTAATTATTGTACAATCACGTCGGGGTCACCAATGTTGAGCTACTGAGCTTTTTCAGTAGCGTTTGAATTGATTTAGTAAAAGAGCCGAGATTTTATTTTAATGCTATTTTATTGGTATGTATTAGCAAAAGTACGCGTATGATTAATTATGGGTGCAAGTATAGACCGAAGGTTACGAAGATCGATACCAGACTACTGGCAGAGAAAAATGGGCCGACTGCCCGTTCACTATGCACAAATTCTTAATGAGAGCGTGAGAGCATGATGGCATAGCTCTGCGTGGCTCATTAGCCGAGCACGAGCGGTAGATGACGAAAGAGAGAGAGCTGCTTAAACGCAGCAGGTGCAGCAGCAGCACGGAAGCAGCGACATAGCTGCCAGAACAGCCGCTGCCGGGCGTAGGCATATGCGTTATGCTGCCTGACCCGACACAGATGGAGCAAAAAAATGTAAGATGTAAAATATTTTAAAGTTCTCACAATTTTATATGCTGACTGAGTACAGGTATAAAAGTAGAGTCGCATCCAAAAACGAGTCACACGTTCCTTCTGGTCATATATATAGATAATGTCTGGACGTTGATATGCAATGACTGCACCATCAAGTGGCCCATGCGACACGATGCCGAAGCCTGTTACGCGCGGAACCCAAGCTAGAAACGCACCCCCTCCTCCCGCCCAACCAACCAGGGGGCGCTGCCGCATGACGCGCGACGCGTGTCACCGAACCGATCGCGAACATGCAGGAAAGATAGGGGCTAGACTAATATTCGAGAAAAATTAGAGCTAAACACAACTAAAGAGCTAAACATGCAAAAATAGCGAAGAAAAAGTACTAATTACGGTAAAGGTATGTTAATATTAGTGATTTAAGAAGAGGAAGGGAATTAGTGGTGAATATTATAAGGTAGAGAGAATTATAGTCCGAGCATAAGACCCTAAACGGTTCATGCAAGGAATAATTTGTTCTACAAAGTGGAAGGAACAAAGGAAACAAGTTTATGGTAGATCTATCAAGAATCGTAAAGTTTATGCGGCTCAACAAGTCAGGGCTATCTACGTTACCCTAGATCAGGTTGTGCATAAAAATCACACCAAGCATTTTTCTACGACTAACTAAGGTTGGAAGGTTTATTAAAAGCAATCTACGACGGTAAGATGGCAGTCTCACACCTGCATCCCAGTTGAGGCCACGCAGAGCAAAATGTAGAAAGTTTTTCTGGACTGACAAGATCCGTACTCTAAAATCGGACGAACAAGCGAGGTATAGAGAGTCTTCGTTATATAGGGAACGTCAAACTCCTTTGACCACCTTTTTATAAAACCAAGCACGCCCATGGCCTTATTTACCATGGTAGAAATGTGTTCAGAAAACTTTAACTTGGGGTCTAGTTTAACACCAAGATTATCAAACCAATGTAATTCTCTCAAGAGAACCACCGCAGAGGGTGTAAGGAGCCAACATGGGGCTGGATCGATGAATTGCATTTCGGATAGCGGATAACTATAATTATTAGCATCAGACTTGCTACCTTTCTTATGGAGAGGAATAATAAAAGATTCCTTCCAGATCGGGGGGAAGCATGAAGAATTAATGGATAGGGTGAATAGTTTAAGCAGGGGTCCACACAGAGCGTCAGCACAGTACCTGAGTATACAGCCGGGAACTCCGTCAGGACCTGGTGATTTTTCATTTAACAAGGTTCTGAAAATGCACTTTCGACCTTGGTCAACTGTATGGATACGGCTGACCAGAGTAGCTGTCATGGGGATAGGTTGTTTGTAAAATTGGGCAAAAAGATCGGCAATTGCCTGATCATTCTTTGCCGTCATATTAAGAAATGATAGCGAGGATGGATGTTCGGACGTTCTACGCTTACTATTTACGAAGCTGTAAAACTGTTTAGGGTCCTGTGAAAAGCGTATCCTGCATCGAGATAGGTAATTTTTATAGCATTGAGCATTAAGAACGGAGAAATTTGACCGAGCTAATACATAGCGAGAGAGAGAAGTCGGATAACCAAATTCTTGAAATTTTGTATATAGTCTTGATTTTAAGTTTTTTAGACTGGGTAACTCTTTGGTAAACCAGATCTAACCGGACAAGAAAGTGGGACACAAGAATCAAAAAGTGTGTCAAGTACATTGTAAAACATTTTTTGTGCCTTTCATAACATCAGTGCACAAGTACAGAGCGGACCAATCAAAATCCCTAATGAGGTTATTAAGCTTCGTAAACTCGGCTTTACGAAAGCAACGGAGGGAGCGGAAGGGCTCGGTTTAGCAACGCTATGGTCGGATCCGAGACAAAGCAAAGATCCAGCAATCAACCCAAGGAATTTTTCACATGGTTGACTTAAGACAGGGATAGGTCCAACAAGCCGTTGATTAAGTCATGACGTGACATGGGCACAAGGTTACTAGACTCGTTAACCGAAGACCAAACAGTACCTGGCAAATTAAAATCGCCAAGAACTATCATATGGTCTTTATCTGAGAGCTAGGAAGAAACAGTTTTTAAAGCGGACAAGTGATGCTGGTATATTAAGATATCCGAGGAAGGTGGAATATACGAGCAAATAATGAAAATGGAAAAGCCTGGGAGAATCAGTTTTACGCAGTTGAGCCTGGACTATGAAATATTCCGACGTTAAGTTTGAGTTCACTGCAATGAGGACCCCCTCCTCCACGTTGAGACGAACGGTCATTTCTAAAGATTGTGTACCGACCCGCCAAAACTTCGGAACTAAGGATGTCCGGCTTTAGCCAGGTCTCTGTAAACACAATAACGTGGGACGAGAATGCGAGACTCTCAAGAAAAATGGTGCTGAGCTTACTACGCAAGCTTCTAGCATTCTGATAAGTAACTAAAAGTAAGGAAGTTATTTTTTTGGATGGGTTGAAATAGAGCGGGAAGATGAGGGTGGAGATGGAGCACTGGTCTGACTACTAGGAAGAGTTATGGGGGCCTATTCTTCTTCTTAGCCTTGTATTCTTTCACAACCAAATGCTCCGACCAAAATTTTGCAGAGCAAATGGTGGCGAAATGAGTCGGGGAGACGCTTATTTTGAAGCTATCTCCCTGGAATAAGGGAATTAAACTTCTCCACATTTAAGCCATCGGATTTATTTTGCTTTGAATAAAAGCAGTTACATCGTTAGATGTAAGGTAAGGGGCAAGCCGTGATACCAAAATTTGCCGCTTTGGTGGGACTCCTACAAGCGGTTTTGAAACCACAGGTCTGGGACCTGTGATGGCAATATCCGGTGGTCCGGGACGTCTATAAGCTGGTGGGGGCGAGACTGATGGGATAGTTATGGAGTTGGGTTCGGACTCGACAGACACGGACGCTACAGACATATCTACCTGCATACTCTCCGAAGTGATGCATTCGGGTCCCGAATCTGCTTCACCAGCAGCGATCGTTGGCCTTGGAGTGACAAACGTCGTTTTCCACAGCATGGCATTCCTCACAACTATAATGCAGGCCATTGTTTTGGGAAATGGCATCTCCTACACGGCCCGTAATTCCTAAACATTTTGCGTGCACTACGCTTCCGCAAAGCCAGCAAGGGATATTGGGCTAGTCATGGGTAATCTGCTTCTTGCAGGTTTTTTTGGCACAGACAACAGAAAAATCCATAATGTTGTCTTTTGATTTTTTTTATCGAGAAAAAAAAGTTCAAACAAATGGCAATCAGACCAATGTGCACAGCAAATGCTTAAAGCTAAGCTTAAAGCAAAAACGGAAAAAACTGAGATGAGAGAGAGGGTTGCAGCAACAGCTTATAACTAAGAGCGCTACGAACAGAAAGTTCGAGAGAGAAAGAACAGCTATTGGGATTTAGGTGATAGAGAGAGAGTGATAGACGGTAATAGCTACGACAAAAAGAGGCTAGATGTAATGAGAGGGCGTACTTACGAAAAGCAACAACACACGACTAACCGACGCAAAAAATTAATTAAATAAGTTGTGTTTTTACACAATTATGAGGCATGAACCCGCGGTTAAAGATTGATTTTAAGTTAGAGATAGTCAGGGAATTCATTCAAAAATAAAACACCGTTTTTTTAAGTAAAATAAAAGGAAAATGCGGAGCGCAAAACAAAAACATGTCTGATCACTACGAAAGAGAACAAACGATGCGAAAGAGAACGAATGATAAAATAGAACAAACATGGTAAGTGCGGCAAAATTCACAGACAGCGGCAAAAATTTCTTCGGTTCAAAGCGCTCACTCGATGAAATGCCAGCCCTACTGGCGTCATATCAACATCGGAAACTCAACTCTTACATTTGAGCTGATGCGTACTTGCTCAAGTCATCGCAGTGGTCAAGTCACGACCACGTCAGTCCCTAACATCACGAGCAGGAAACGACCTGGTTAGGCTCAATACCCCATCTGGAGAAATTACCCGACCAATCACTGATTGCTGTATTGTGCCTCTTTAAAAACTGTGTATCAGGGCGGGCCGGAATGTTATATTCCGGCAGGCTCCGGTTTTCACTTTCACCAAAAAATGTGATTTACTTTTCAAAACGAAAAGTTAGGCGCACCCGCACACGTGAAATGCATGACTTTTACGTTTTGAAAACGGCAACAAATTCCTCGCCGAAATGAAAAGTAAACTTTTTTTATACAACTAAACAAATCTTATTTGCAAAAGGAAAAAAATAGATGACTTATTGATGCATTGACATGAATTTGACACTATTACTGGGAAATTGAGCTTGTGCCCTTTTTATAAATAATTTTTGTTTAAGCCAACCTCTAAATTGGATCTGCAAAATTCGTTCAGGGCAAAAACAAAAAAGTGAATTGCTGTGAACAGCTGTGGCAGCCCGATTTGGCTGTCGATAAGTCTCTGTTAAACATAACAGAGGCCTTTTTGTATGAGCTAGCACTAACGCGTGGGTATAACAGAAGTAAATTTCGCGCTTAACAGTACAAAGTGTAAACGAATTCACAAAAGTGGATTCCAGAGCGCGTCAAAATGAAAAGTCATACTTTTTGCTGAAAAGTAAAACGCAAAGTGAATGTGAAAACCGGAGCCTGCCTGCCTGATTATTTATATTATTTAATTTGTCATCTCTATATTTAAGTCCATATCGAACAAGAAAGGAAAACTAGAAGGGAATGCAAGAGACGAACATCTTCTGTATTCGCTTGCCACTACGACGGCATTATTTAGTACCTAAAAGACAGCGAGCCGAACAAGAAATAAAAATAAATAAAATCAAGTTACTCAAAAGGGAGTATTCCAGATCATGCGCAATCGCACGATATGGATAAGATTTTTGTAACTATCTACTCAAACTACAGATAATTTGTTTCATTATAATTAACAGTTTTCGGTATAATTATCGCTATGCTTCTGTTTGTGCTGCGATGGGCCTTCGCTGAGCCGAACTGGGGTATTACATTTTTAAATTCTGTTTGACATTTTAAAGCGATGCCACCTGGTATAACTGCTTTTACTGCCATGAGCTGTTTTTTGTACTAATTAAAGGAAAACAGAATTCTTTCAATACAATTAATATTAAATATCTTGCTCCGGATTCGGCTTAAAAAATGTCCTAACTTCGAAAGTCCGAAGATGGCCACCTCGGACGCGAGCAGATTGAGCGCTGAATCGTTCAGCGAAAATTCAGTCAGCGGATCGGATAGTAATTTA
The DNA here is from genome assembly GCA_035043285.1 of Drosophila subsilvestris. Classification (NCBI taxonomy): domain Eukaryota; kingdom Metazoa; phylum Arthropoda; class Insecta; order Diptera; family Drosophilidae; genus Drosophila; species Drosophila subsilvestris. The sequence continues at coordinate 6,022 of JAWNNB010000568.1, forward strand.
CTAAAATGCTTATTTTATTAACTTAACATGTGTAATGTTAAATTATTTGAATGAAGGTTAATCACCAATTGAACAACCTTTGTGGAAAAGTAAGATTCTAATTGTTTAAAGCGTGTTTACACAACGTTTCTTCTCGTTTTTATCCGGTTCGGTGTATTGACTAGTTTCTTAACTCAATTTTCGGTCATTTCGTACTTCGTAGTCAATGTTTTATGTTTGGAGTATTTTGAATTGTTTTATGAAGTCTAGTGTTAGTAGGTTACGGCAAGACGCCTATTTTCATATAAATATTGTTTAATTGGTGATTAACCCTAATCCAAATTATTTAAAATTATTCATGTTAAGTTAATAAAAAACGAGAAGGAACGTGAGTCGCTTCTAGTCGCGACTCTACTTTTATACCCGTACTCAGTCAGTTTAAAAAAATTTTTAATTTTACATATTTTTGCTACATTTGTTAACTACATCTACATCTAAAATGTAGATTATACATGTAGAACAGATATTCTACATCTACCATTTTTGAGTACGGGTATAAAAATATGTTTTTTATACCCGTACTCGAAGAGTTAAGGAGTACATATATTAGATTTGTGGTAAAAATGGATGTGTGTAACGCAGAGGCTTCTGTACCAACTGATAAAAATTGATATCAAAATTTTGTATATTACATTTATAGCAGTCATACAGAGAACTTTATCGTGTATAGCAGTGTTATTATTGTTATTCTTATTATTTAACTCAGCCAACCAACACAAATATTTAAATACAAATTTAATACAAATAAAAATAAAAATTAAATAAAATCTTTTGGCCACGAAAGAAGGTTTTCTTTCTAATATATTGCTAATATATTATTTTATTTTTTTCAGTATGCTCATAAGTTGGCTTACCTAATAGGACAAAGTATTCAGCGGAATGTTGCAGATTCCTTATCGGAGAAACTGTTTTATTTATAAACTGTAGAAAACATTAAAATATTACACGTATATAAGATGTCGTTTTAATTAATATTAGTCATATATATTTTGTCATAGACAGGATATGCCAACCAAGTTTAGCCTTTTTACACAGCCGTAAAATTTACTTGATTTTTTTTTATGGGATCCTTAAAGTGCCTTTAAATTGAGGGAGTACCGGCGGAGAAATTTCATCTGCATAAAAACGAAATTAAATACATAGTTTAGTTGCCTTCTACCCCCGTACGGAGCGACCGTGCTATTGCAGTCTCGTTCCACTCCCCGAACTAACAGAGCCGCGACATACGAAAATTATAGCCACAGATATGTATATCCAGAATATCCCCCGCCAACGACTTTTACTTTTGGGAGCCATCATCTTGGGAACCTTCCAGCGTTTTACACCACCCTCCTACAAAGATTGGTCCTTCGAGTCGGATTCTTGCTTCATCGAGATCGTCCCAGCAAGCATCGGTGGATGCTACGTTTCGCACATACCTACTCTGCAGTACCAGAAATAAGCAATAAAAAGGTCAACTACGCGTCATTCAGGCGTATTTCTTTGCCGCTGCAGAAGCCGAGCAGAATATGAAGTCGACGTCGCGATCGACTCGTCGGTCAAACCAAACAACGTTACAACGTGTGCCGAAACAGAATTCGGCTTTGCCGTCAGCGTCGACAACGTTTTTAGAATTGTGCGGTGAAAAGTGGAAAAGACGGTGGTTTTGTTATTTTGGCAAAATTATTATCAGGTAAGTGCAGTGTTTCATTTAAATAAAATACGTCAATTGTGCGTTGTAAAGAATAAATAAACTGTGAAACTGCAAAGTTATCTGCGTTTTGCACAAAATTTAAATTTCCAAACACGAAAACAGAAAAAACCACCCTAAAAGCGAGGCTCGAGTCGAGCAGATACATAAATATTTTGGCGGGTGTTTTTTATACCTGTACTCAAAGAGTTTAGGGGATATATATTCTTGATCACCATCGATACTGTATTTGTGGTAAAAGTGGATGTGTGTAACGCAGAGAAGAACAATTTTCCGACCCCATAAGTATATATATTCTTGATCAGCATCAATAGCCGAGCCGATAGAGCCATGTCTGTCTGTCCGTCCGTCTGTCTGTCTTGATGAGCGCCTAGATCTCAGAGACTATAAGAGTTAGAGCAACCAAATTTTGTTTCGAGACTCATGTGATGCTACAAGTGTATTTTTAAAATTTCGCCCCGCCCCTTCCGCCCACACAAAAAACGAAATTCTGTGGCATCCACAATTTTAAACATACGATAAAACCAAAAAATCAGTATTGTAAAGAATGACCATATCTACCAGATTGCCAAATCTGGTACAGATCGGTTCATTATTATGGCCAGAATGAAGAAATTAATTTTCAGTTGCTTCCCCCACCTCCTCTGGCGTTACTGACGCTATTCATTCTCTGTCTCGCTCGCACACACTCTGCCCTGTGCAATGCGCGAGTAACCCCTAGCGGAGGAGATGTAGAATCTAAATGGTAGATGTAGAATATCTGTTCTACATGTATTATCTACATTTTACATATAGATGTAGTTAACAAATGTAGCAAAAAATGTAAATTGTAAAATTTAAAAGTTTATTTTTAAATTTTAATTATAAGCTCAAAAATGTATATACTGACTGAGTACGGGTATAAAAATAGAGTCGCGACTAGAAGCGACTCACGTTCCTTCTCGTTTTTTCACGGAAGGGATGGACAGAGATGAACAAACTTTCAATATGTTATTAATCATATATTTAAGTACAACAAAAAATTTTTTTATGAAAAAATAAACCAAAATTGCGCTTCTAGAGCAGCATAACTGGTGAAAACTTTAGTCTAAAATAACAAAAAAAAATCTACTTAATCTTCATGAGTATAGCTAAAGAAACACGTACGGAATTTAACAAATATTAATTTTTGTGGCGAAAAAAAAGCATTTATTCGTCTATTAAAAATCTCCTAATTAAGTTATCGTAAATTCCGTACGTGTTTCTCTGCGGAATGGTATTCTACAGATGTAGTCGAAAATTCGAATGAAAATATTGAAAATTATTTGAGTTCTGCTGCGTGCCGATTTCGAAACCGTGTTTCGAGAAAAACGCGTTCAAAGTTTTCACATGTGATATAGGTATGAAATAATGATAAATTCGGGCATTAAAAAAAATTATCGTTAATCTGCAATCCCAGAACTTAAAGAGTACCTTCCACGTCCAAATATTCGCCCTCCATGTCCTTCCTGGACGATTTCGTACTTGAGCGCGCCTCTTTGGCCGCATCACTCAGGGATCGCTCTGCGTGCTGGATGCGTTCTGCATAGGCCTAGATACCAATATCAATGTCAAGAACCTTCACAATGTGGAGGAAACTAGTTAAACCATCGTTGAAGGTGGATACAGCGATATAGGTTGCTATATCCAATAAATTTCTATTTAGCACGTGTTAACAATTGCCAAGAACAACGTGTACTAACGTATTTTCCCTCAAAAATGCTTCTAAAGGATCAGAAATTCAAAAAAATTTCGATTTTTTCATCGATCTACAGTGTGCTGTGATGCGAAGTTGGAGTTGGCTTTACCACCTGCATTCTTTTCCGGAACTGGCTGGCAATCTGGCATACAGGCTGGATACATGCAGTGTGGACATAAAGGGCAATGGAATTCCCTTTTTTTGAGATGCCATTATGCCCTTGGTCCAGCAGCATGCAATCAAATCCCTGAAGAAATGTCTTCGGCGTTCCAACATACACGTGTAGCTCCATTTTGCAGCTTACTTATTTGTTTCTCGGTGAATATATTTTTAAGGGAGTCTGTTAAAGTTTCCATACTCTGCATTTTTTGGACAAGGTGATCGTTTTCCATTTGCAATTCTTTGATTTTTAATTTAAAACTCAAATTTTCTAGTGCTATTCCACATTTGATTACCACTTTCCTGTAATTTGACAGCATTGGAATTTTTTTTCCGCTGTGTCCTAAAATGACTTTTCCTGATAGATTTTGGGACTTAAAGAATATTGTGGACATGTACATGTCTGACAAACGTACGTTGAAGGTAGAGAAGTGGTTTGGCACAAAGAAGGAGCTTGCGGCCGTATGTACCGTCTGCAGTCATATTGAGAATATGATTAAAGGAGTGACGTTTGGCTTTCAATACAAGATGCGTGCTGTGTATGCCCATTTCCCAATTAACTGTGTCACTTCCGAAAATAACTCAGTTATTGAAATCAGGAACTTTTTGGGTGAAAAGTACATTCGCCGTGTAGAAATGGTGTGACTGTCGTCAACTCCACAGCCCAAAAAGACGAGCTTATCGTTGAGGGTAACGATATAGAGTCTGTATCTGGATCAGCAGCACTCATTCAACAATCTACCACCGTCAAAAACAAGGATATTCGTAAATTCCTTGACGGCCTTTATGTCTCTGAGAAGACGACCGTTGTAAAGGTGGAATCTTAGACAATAGACATTATATTGTGTTTTAACCCGAAATTTTAATAAAATATCTAATATCGAAATGTTAGATTGTTTCTCTAAGACTTTTTTAGAATCTGTTATTTTTGTTATAGGTAGTGCTTTAATTTTTCTAATAACTTAAGTATCTTATATCTGGTTGCATAGAACCTTGTAGTTCTAAAAAGCTGACAAATGCTGCTATAAATCCGACCCAGACACTTTCTAGCTTCAGCTTAACGTCTGAAAGATATTTTAAAAGCTTTTAAGCTTTTAAATTCTAATTTGATATTTTTTCCGGTATTTTTCCCAAAGCTTTGATTTTAAAAAATCAGGAAAAGTCGAAAAAAATTTTTTCTTGGCATGACTTTTTGGTTTTATATAGACGCATTAATAAGGCGTTGTTTATCGTTTGTAAGACCAAAATGCAGCCGTTTATCCAAAACGACTCAGACCTAATTTTTACCTGAAAAATACCGTCCGGTTCGTTGCTGGTCCAACTGCCAAAATGACCTGCAATTTGGTTTTACCAAGTGCAACGTATGTTTACATGTATCTCGGATACACACCCTACCTGTTCATGTCCATTTGGGCTGTAAGTGTTGTGGACAGTTTCTTTTATTCCTTATACATAAGCCTTGGTGTGGATAGATATACAAATTAATTTTTAAAATGTTGTTTTTAAAAATTAAGTTTTATTATTGGTCACAAGACCGTATTCTGTAAGTGAATATTTTAGACTGAAGTAAAATACAGAATTATGTTCCTACTTAAGCTCCTATGCGTGGCGGAAATTAGCCAGACGCTTGGTCAGCATAATTGAACTACCTGTGGGTTATGAATTGAGCCAAGCGTGGCGGATGACATACAGACGCTTGGTCAGCATAATTGCTGTCAACTCCTCCCTCTTTAATTTGAGCTTGTCCTCAAGCGGTTTTGTTTTAAAGAATGTTATGTTATTGATATTAAGTGGAGCCTTCATTTGTGGTTGAGATTTTGGCAAGTTATTAGTTGGGGATGGAGGTTTTTGTGGTGCTATTTGTAATATTATTTTTTGTTGTTTTTCTTGTAGAGGTATACCATGCTGATGATTATTATTAATATGCAGAGTAGAGTGGCGGCGCCAACTCCGTGTGTTGTTATTCGAAGATTGTCTAGTCGCTCGGTATTATCGATATGTAAGGCTTGTAGAGCTTGGAGAGATAATATTTTAAGTCGCTTGCTCTTCTCTGGTGTGATCTGGATTATCGGAGTGCCTGTTTTTATGATTGTAGTTTCTTTGTTGCCGAATATTTTGTTGTCGATTGATATGGATTCGTTCCAGAAGTTGATGAGGTATGCTCCCTCTAGATGTCTCGTATTTTTTTGCTGGACGGTTAAAGTCCCGTTAAAGTTGTTGAGAATCACGAGTCCACTGCTGATTTTCTTGTATCTTTTCGACATGGTCGGCGTTGCTTTACACTCACACAGCGATTGTTATCCTTTTAGGAGCCTAGGCAAACAAGTTTTATTTCTAAGGTTTACAATATCGTTCTTATCGCATATCTTATTTTGCAATTTTTATATTTATAATTTTATAATTCTAGCATTTCTTCTATTGATAAGGAAGGCATATTTCCGACTTTAAAGATTTGGTCTGTTTCGTATATTTCCTTTTCTTCTAGTAGAAAGGTGTTTATTAAATTTATTTTGGCCCATTGTATGGCGTATTTTATATTGATTACTTCTTCTTTAATTAATCTTAGTTGATTCTGGAGACTAATGACAACTTCATTACTAAATCTGTCGTCTTTTTGTATGGCGTTTGTTAAGCTGTTAGTTATTTCGGTCAGGCTGTTTGTTCTTCGTTCTTGTTGAGTGTTTATAATTACTTTTTTGTTATTATTTGAAATTTCTTTGTTAATATGTTCTTCTAGTTGGATAAAGTCGTCGTGGTCAGGGCTACCTGCTATGTATATCCAAGCAGTTCCTAACATATTTATGGCTCTAGTTGCTCGTTTATTAAAGGAGGAGAGGAAGTAATTGTATTGCAAATTTTGTAAGTCTGATCTATTTCGTGTCATAGAGGCTATTGTATCGTAAGTCTTGTTCCGTGTGGAATGTGAGTGTATTTAATGCATTCTCTATTTGATTAAAATCTATAACGTGGATAATTCTAATTGTTGCCGTGCGTATTTTTCCTATTCCTTGGTAAATTGTTATTGTCTGTGCGTCGGTATAGTTGGTTGTGTCTAGTGGAGTTGGGTAAAGAGTGTTCACTTTAGTGAACAAGCTCAGTTGCTCACTTTTAAGTGAGTGAACAAACTCACTCACTTTGCTCAGATGTTCACTTGTTCACTCAGTTGCTCACTGTTCAGTTGTTCACTCACTTGTTCAGTTGTTCTCTTGTTCACTCAGTTGTTCACTGTTCAGTTGTTCACTGTTCAGTCGTTCACTGTTCAGTTGTTCACTGTTCAGTTGTTCACTCACTTGTTCACTCAGTTGTTCACTGTTCAGTTGTTCACTCAGTTATTCACTGTTTAGTTGTTCACTCAGTTGTTCAGTTGTTCACTTGTTCACTCAGTTGCTCATATTCAAAAATATGAAAAAACAACTCTTTTTTGTCTTCGTTTTACTTTATAAAATATTTCTACTTTTATCTATTTTTATCCGATATTCTATAATTGGGTGGGGGTATTGCTTGAAATTCTTATACATATGTGCATCTTTATGTATGTATTTCGAATGTACCACAAAAAGTGTACCACAAAAAGAACAAGTGAACAACTGAACAGTGAACAACTGAACAGTGAACAACTGAACAGTGAACAACTGAGTGAACAAGTGAACAACTGAACAGCTGAGTGAACAACTATGTGAAAAACTGAACAGTGAACAACTGAGTGAACAACTGAACAGTGAGCAACTGAGTGAACAAGTGAGCAAGTGAGCAACTGAACAAAAAATTAGTGAACATGTTCAGTTCACTCACTGAAGTGAACAGCTCTTTTTTGTTCACTCACTCATGAGCAACCCAACTCTAATGTCAAGTGATCCGTTTGTCCCAGTTATCATCCATAATATTGACCAACTGAAATAAGATATTCTTGTGAAAGAGGCATTTTTTTCGGGTGTTTCCCGATCCGTGGTGCTATGAAGAAGATTGCGGAAGAAGCACGCAATCGGATAACATTTGGGGTATTGGTGTAATAGTTTATTGCAATTTTTGCACGGACATGGACACGGACCTAAGAGTTTTGGACAACTAACAATTTTTTATATTACTTTTGTGTACTTTTCTTCCATTTTCTGTGGTTATTGTTGTATTATTAAGGAAAACCCTTAAAAATATCTTTTTAAATCTTGGTGATAATTTTGATCCTAAACTAGTGTGTATTTTTACAAATATTTCTTGTCCAGGTTGGTATGTTCGTATAGTCTTTCTATTGTTGTTGTGATATTCCAAATCTTTATCTTGTATCTGCTTAAGTCTGTCGATATTGTCTTGTCTGGTTTTTTCATATAGAACCGGGTCTGTAGTTATAGTTCTTCCAAAGAACACTTCTAGTGATCGTTTATTCGTAACGGAGTGAAACGTGTAACTGTAACCTAACCTAACCTTGTGTGTTTTAAGGATCTCTTCTTCTTGTTGTGCCTCGTTTGTTAAATCTTCTACTATTCTTTGCGTAAATCGGACTTTGAAACTGCTAGAGTTTTCGGGGTAAATTAGCTGAATTTTTCCCATTAAATCTTCTGTTGTGTAGATACCGTTAATTACCGAAGGGTTAAGATACTGTTTTAGAATTGTTTTTAGTTCGTCGCTGATATACGTTTCGCGGTATGTAACGTGTCTGTGGAATGTTGGGAAAGGTATACTAAACTTGTACTCGGGAGATTCTGCTTTGTGGAGAAATATTTGATTTTTAAAAGCGCTTATTGGTACTTCCATTCCAGGAATTAAATGATGGCTAGAACTTGTATCACTATGTTGAGTGCTGGTTCGTTGGGGTTTGCTATGCGAGATAGAGCATCAGCTACGATGTTATCCTTTCCTGGCTTGTATAACGATTCGTAATCGTATTCTTCTAAATGTGCTTTATTCTTTATTTTAGGATTACCGTTCCAACTACTAAGTGAATAAGTTAGGGGCTGATGGTCAGTAAAGATTTGTACTTTAGCTCGGCCATACAAGTAGTTTCGTAGGGCTTTAAGAGCCCAAATTATGGCTAACAAATTTTTTTTTAATTTCCATTATAAGCTCACAAATTTATATACTGACTGAGTACGGGTATAAAAGTAGAGTCGCGACTAGAAGCGACTCACGTTCCTTCTCGTTTTTCTTTGGATGCATCTAATTTCTTTGGTACAACCCAAACGGGTGAGTTGTACGGGGACCTTGAGGGTTGAATAATATTGTCTGCTGACATCTGGGAAATCTGTTTATCAACTTCTCCTTTAAGGGACATTGGATATTGATAAAATTTGGAGTAGATCGGGGTTTCTGAGTTGGTATATATTTCTGCGGTAACGTTGGTGGTATATGTAGGTCAGTTTTTCCTCCGGTTTTGCAAGCAATGGGGAATATTTGTCGAACAGACCCGCAGTGTCAGTTTCCGTTCTTCATTCAAATGGTCTGTACGTGGGGCTATATTGTTGACTGCTTCTATTTGTTTTTGTTTTATTGGAATAGTTATTTTATTATTGATCTGAATACAATTTTTATCCGTATAAATAATGGCTTTCAATTCCTTTAAGCTATCGTTGCCTAGAATGGCATCAAAGGATGCCATGGCATCAAAGGGTCATTTGCCAACTTCGAAGTTTGGTCGGTTCATGTAATTAATCTGTTTGGTCTTTATGCTGAGATCCACGTCCATGGTAGCGGTCGTGGTAGCGGTTGATGCTGATAGTTAGGTCTGTTATAATATTGAGTTGTGGGGTGTTGTTGTTGTGAGTTTTGGTTGTTCTGCATATTTCTATTAAAATTCTGTCCCCACTGTGGCTGTTGACGATGACCTGTATTATTTTGTATTGATTCTCTGGGCATGGGCTCTGGCATTGGTCTTTGCCCTGATTGTCGAAAACTGATAGGCTGTGCTCTGGTGGTTGCATGACTGGATCTGAAAGTTTGATTTTCAATTTTAAGGCACAAGTGCAAGGATTACGGCAGGTCAGATGGTGCGAGATCGCCTATAAGCCCTCGGATAAAAGTGTCCAAAGCTTTATCTCGATAGAGCTTAGTCATCAATTGTTCGGATTCTGGTGGTAGTTCCATACAACCGATCTTGTTTAGAATTAATGACAAATGCTTAAAAAAACTACTTGGTGGAACTCCTCTACAGATTGGTTACTGTTCTGCACTATTGTTGTCATTTGATATTCTAGAGTGCTTAAATCGCGTTTATCTGCATAGTGCAGTGTTAAATACTTTGAAATGTCACTCCAATCTAGCGGAACATTGTATGATTCTAGTGCTATGTCAGCATTGCCCGTTATTTTATTCCTTATGGTGTGTAAAATACCGAAATATTTTGGGGTACTTTGTAGGGTCGAATACTACTTTACTACGTCTGGGACTCTGTCTAAGTTGGCTAAGATCACTCGGTGTTCTGGGGCTATTACCTGATCTGGTACGTTTAGGTAATTCTGGACTGCATTGTTTAGTTGTCTAAATAAAGTTGGTGGAAAATTAGAAGAGTTTTTCTAATAAACAAAACCGAAAACTTTTTGTGGCGTAAAGACTTCTTAATTTAAGGCGGGGCGAAAATTAACGTGCGTACTCAATCGACTTAAATTAAACATTATTATTCCAAATTAAATACATTGCATTCTAAGCCTAGCTAACCTACGGTGGCAAAGCGGGGCGAATTAGCTTTGAGCGAAAGAGAGAGCTTTCAATTCGCTCCCGCCTTGCCCTAACCTACTTACACTAGACTTCAAACTTCAAATCAATTTCAACATAATCTTAACAAAAATCATTTAATATTACAACAACATGACGAAACACCGGCCCCGTTGAAGGCCTGCGCGGCTTCAACAGCTTGGTAGCGGCGCCAGCTTGTGGATGGCCCGCCGAAAGTCAGCTCCATCACTCCTCCTAAGGTCGACGACCCTGACCATGCCGTCCTCCCCGGCGTGCGTGGCGATTATCCTGCCCAGGAGCCACTCCTGTGGAGGCATGTTTTCCTCGGCCACGAGGACGAGGTCTCCCTCCTTCACGTCGGGACTCCTCTGGTGCCACTTGCCACGAATTTGCAGCCCCAGGACATATTCGCGGGACCATCGCTGCCAGAACGCATGCCTGACTGACGAGGCAAGTCGCCGCAAGCAGCTGAGCCTCTCCTGGTCCTGAGTCCGCAGTGCTGGGGGGGCGATGAGCGACCCGCCTGTCAGCAGGTGCCCGGGCGTGAGTGCCTCGCCGTCGCTGGGATCCTGGTTGATGGCTCCCAGCGCACAGTGGTCGATTCTGCCAATCTGGCAGGCAATAAATGAAAAATTGAAATGTTGAATCTTGTTATTTTTTTTTACTTTTTGGAAACTAAACATCCCACTGATATTTATTGCAATATTTATATATTTTCCACATCGATAGTCAAGCCGCTGTTAGCGGTTAAATCGCAGGAAAATTTTCTGTCGATACCGAAGTACATTTTACCGCCTTTTTATGGCTTTTGGTGACGCTGAGTAAAAATTAAGGTTTTGAGAGTTTTATTTGAATAACTGTTTATATTGGTCATAGATGGCATGTTTTCAATAAAAAATATATTTGTGTGTCCTGTGCTTATATGTATTAGTGGTAAATCGTTGTAGAACTTAACATTTCCTTTAGAGTGCTATTATTAACATACCCGAGACTTTCATGGAATAGATCTTTTGATATCCGTCCGTATTCGCCTTCAATCTTTTTTCATTTGTGAAACCAGTCTATTTTAAATCTTCTGTGTTAAAATAAATTGCGACTACCTGCTACACGTTCATTTATTTGATTTTGTAGGACAAGTGGCAGTGTCGAAAAACGCGCTTTTTGCCATATGGCACATGGCAACTGTGGCAGGAAAAAAAGTTAAGCGATTTGAATCCATGTTTTTACTCAATTAATTGATAAAAACAAACTCACCGAAAAAGATTGTTAGCGAATAAAAAAATATTTAGTAAAATTGCCTATAAGATTGCCAATAAGTGAAGTGTACGCAGAAATCTTTAATACTCAAAAAAACACAAAAATTTTGTAATATTGACCTCGACCTATTTTTTCTGAAAATAAATAGTTTTTAAAAACATTCTAAAATATGTTGAACTACAAAAACATAATTTTTTTTAAAAATTAATTTTTAAAAGTTTTTAAATTAAAAAATTTAAACTAAAAATGTATATAAATACTCCGCTGATTAATATTCCAAAATACAAAATTATTAAAAAAAATATTAATCTAATATTTTTTGAGTTATTAATTATTGCCTGCCAGATTGGCAGAATCGACCACTGTGCAGCGGCCTGGAGTTCAGGACGGCCTCGATCCCGACGAGTACTGTGGCGAGCTCTTCGGCGGTCAATAGCGCGCTGCCTACCGCTCGTAGGAGCAGGCTCTTCGCAGACTTGACACCTGCCTCCCAGAGTCCTCCCATGTGTGGCGCCCGAGGCGGTATGAACGAAAATTCGCATCCGTTTTTTAATGCGAATCCTCGAACTGCGTCCGCCCCGTCCTCGAGCGCCTTCTGCAGAGCGCTAAGGTAACGGCTCGCTCCGACGAAATTCGTCCCGTTGTCGCAATGGACGATCTGGGGATATCCTCGGCGCCCAACGAACCTTTGGAAAGCCAATAAAAAGGAGTCAGTAGTCAAATCAGATACAAGTTCTAGGTGAACCGCTTTGGAGGCAAAACATAAAATTCGTATGGTGCAGATGACGAACATAGCTCCGCACGAATTGCGAGCGCTTCGTCAAAAGCAGCGGAAACTTGACATCGTATGATATAGAAGCTTTTGCTAGTCGCCCCCCTACTCTCAACAGCGAAAAATTACACCTAAGTACCTTTGTCTTCATGGATGAATGGGTTCAACCGCTGAAGACTAGGACCAACTCTAGATCCTTTCCGAACTTTCTCGATTTCCGATACGATACTCGTGATGTTGGAGAATTTCAACAATTTTGCGAAAGGCTTCATCGTACTCGAACGCTATGTTCGGGTTCTTACATTTTCTTATAAAGCGGAACTTATGACAAAACACTCTAAGCAGCTTGAGGTGTGACGAGAATCCCTCGATGACATCTACCAAATCCGAAATTTCGACGGCCACATTCTTCCGTTTCTCCAGCTCAACATCTTCTGAAGGCTCGAAATGAGGGTTTTTAGGCCAGTTTTCTTCTTCATCCTTCAAAAATGATGGTCCTTCAAACCAGATTGACTGGGCGATTTCTTGGACGTCACAACCTCTTGACACAATATCTGCTGGGTTCTGTTTTGTAGGGACATGTCGCCACGTAGCTTCATCTGACCACTCCTGAATCTCAGCCACCCTATTCGAAACGAACGTCGACAACGTAGATGGATGCGACCGAATCCAGTGAAGAGTTACTTCAGAGTCTGACCAATAAACAGCTCGTTCGATAGGTACCTTTAATAGGGGCTTGATTCTGTGACAGAGATCCGCGAGAAGGTGAGCGGCACATAACTCAAGCCGTGGGAGCGTTTTGGTCTTGATCTGCGCTACTTTGGACTTTGAAGTCAACAACGATATTTTTAAACCTTCTGCAGTTCTACTACGGATATAGACGCACGCTCCATAAGCTCTCATGGAGGCGTCAGCGAAGGCATGTAACTGGACCGGGGACATCGGATCGGAATACACAAACCGAGGTATAGATATCTCTTCCAATTGAGATAGTGTATTTTTCAACATATTCCATGCGGTTTCCAAATGCATCGGAATCGACTCATCCCAATCTAGTTTGTTAAGCCAAAGTTCCTGCAATAGGATCTTGTCCTTTATGACGATGGGACTCAACAATCCAAGGGGGTCGAACAACTTCGATGTCACCGACAGTATGTTCCGTTTTGTCGCTCGAAGACCCATGACTTCATTGTCAATTTTAAACTGAAAGGCATCTTCCTTAGGCAACCATGAGATTCCTAACGCCTTAGTCGATTCTGAATCCGAGATCGTTATGGGCTTTGCTGTGCTCTCAGATGCGGTGATCTCAGGTGAGTTCGAAAACCACTTCGCTAACTCAAACCCTGCGGTCTGAAGAACCTGAGATACTTCGGACTTAATTGCCCTTAGCTCCTCTACGCATGCAGCACCAGTCAACATGTCATCGACGTAAAAGTCGGACCCAATAACGTCAGCAGCTTTAGGGAATGATAGCTTCGCAGACTCACTCAACCTTTTTAAACACCGGATAGCCAAAGAGGGGGCTGGTCCAGTCCCATAAGTCACGGTGTTCAGCCTGTATAATCTCAAGGACTCAGATGGGTCTCTTCTCCACACTATCATCTGAAACTGCCTATCCGCTTCATTCACCATCACTTGGCGATACATCTTTTTTACATCGGCAGTCAGGGCGAACCTCTGCAGCCGGAAGCGGAGCAGCGTTGAATATAATTCCTCTTGAATGGTCGGTCCGACCATCAGAATCTCATTCAAGGCCACCTGAGAGGACGTCTTCGACGACGCATCGAACACGACACGAAGTTTGGTGGAAACGGCAGCCTTACTTCGAACCAACCTGATGGCAATACCTGAGTCGTCTTCCGAAAGTGATTTTCACATAACGTGTGCTCAGGCGTAATAATTTGCTTTGAAGATGGCATTTCTTCCAATGACCAGAATTTTTGCAAGGTCCTATCAATGGAGACTAACAACTCTTCACTGCAACTCAAACTGTTTGCAGTTTGAGGGGCAGGAGTTTTGGAAACATATTTTCCCGACACAACCCAGCCAAGAAGGGTCTTTTGAAGAGTTGGATAGTCAGGGCCTTGCTTAATTTGACCAACAGCTAATAACTCAAAGAATGATTCAGCTCCAATCAGCATGTCTATTCGTTGTGGCTTGTAGAAATAGGGGTCTGCCAGTGGTAGGTTCTCTGGGATTTTCCAATCAGTTACATTAACTGACTGGTCAGGGTAATAACCTGAAATGGATTTTAGGATCCAAAAATCAAAGTAGAACTCACTACCATTTATGCGCGACTTCACCACAGTGTGTATTTTATTCTTTACTTGAGAATTGGATTCACCAATACCAAGCAAGCACGACTCCTCTCTACGTATCTGTAAGCGGTGGGCTAGGTCTTCCGTGATGAAGTTTGTTTGGGATCCAGAGTCAAGGAGAGCTCTGGCCAAAATGTGTTCACCATTTTTTGTTCTGACGCTTACGATCGACGTAGCCAAAATCACCCTGTCCAACGAAGTCGCATGCAGAGCATGAGAGGTGGAAGGGTGATCCTGATTTAAAGGAGGAGACGAACTCTCTGGGGGTGGCGGCAACGCGAGGCTATTATCAGTCACTGTGTATCGATGCAACAATGTGTGATGTGAGCGGCCACATACTCGACATTTGGCGACCTTGCATCGTATAACAGTGTGACCCTTGCGATTGTGCGACTTGCTTAGCATGACTTTGTCGTGCCTTGGCTTTGTCGATTCTTCCGCAGACAAATGCTGGTATCGACGATTTCAAACTTTTTCAAAGTCGGACCATAGCGGCAACTTTTCGAAATCAAGCTGTTCTTCCCACTTCTGTCTAGTCACTGTGTCGACTCTGTTCAAAACGAGATGAATGAGCATTGCATTTGAAATCTTCGTATCATCTCCTCTCGATAGTAATAAACCATAGATCGAGTACACTGTATCGATGAGGCTTCTTAGGGACGATGCGGACTGTTGCGAGATTTTTGGCAGATTAAACAGTGCGGAGACTTGGTTCGAAAATATTAGACACTCGTTGTCGTATACTCTCTTTAGGCTGGCCATGGCCTTTGCGTAATTATCCTCGGTGACTTGGAACGCCTTTATTGTTCCTAATGCTTCATTAGAGAGGCACGAAATCAAATGATTAAATTTTTCGATCACCGGTATACTATCATCGTTATGAACCAGAGTCTCAAAGAGGCTAATAAAATTTTTAAACTCCGAATATTTACCACTAAACTTTGGTAGGGCCAATTTCGGAAGTCGAGTACGAGTTGGGGCCGTAGAAGCTGATACCGAGGGCGGCGTATCGCTTGTTAGCTTCAAAGCATCGATAAGCGACATTATCTTTGCTTTGGTTACAATGGCCATTTCTTCCAGCTCGGCTGCAAATTCATCTTTGCTATCGATTTCTTCTATTTGCTCCTGCAATATGTTGGCCTTGTTAATGGAAGAATTCAGAACATCGAGTCTGCATTGTAGCTCTGTCAATTGCAATGGAATCGACCCACCCTCTAATAGCCTTTTCACACTGGCGACCATCCACCATCCCCCATCCATTTCTGGGATGGGCCGTAAGGTTTTGCCGTTCCGAAAATTTCCCAGTTATTCCACCATCCATTTGGGATGTTCCTAATTCGCACGTTTCCATGCGGTATTTTTTCGATAATTGTCAAATGCAACCATAAATAATAGACATTCACAACGAAAAATCGGAATTCACTATGAAAATGTAAACAATGCCAGATAGGAAAATAAAAAAAAAACAACAACAAAACATCTGATGTCAAAATATTCTCTGGCACAAAAACTCAGAAGTCAGATAGTTTGTGGACTATGCTCTGGGAATTTGTTTATGAGGAGTGTTTTGCAAAACTCATGCAGGAAATTGCACACGCTGGTGGCTAACAGCCCTCCGACTATTCTGTACTCAGAAAAACAGACCAAAGTATACAATGCTATGGCGATTTAAAATTTTCATTAAACAGAATCTTTGTTTTCGGCTACATCTTTCTCCCAAAATGTCCCGAACCGCTTCTAAAAAGTCCTATCATGTATATTTGTATTTAAAACATTGATTATATTTTGTAGAAGCAGTCACAAATGACCACGCTTCAGTTTTTTCAAAACAAATATCCATTCTAATACTCCTCCTCGTCCACATCCTCATCATCCATGTGCAGCAACATGATTAGTTTGGTCAAGAATATGTTTTGCTGTTGAATCACATTTACAACCATTGCAATATTATTAATATTCATTTTAATTAAAGACGTAAACAAATTTCCGCACGCAATTATGAGCATCAGCTGTTTCTCATGGATGGGGGATGGTGGATGGTCGCAGTGTGAATCGGAGTTTCACATATTTCAAAAATTCCCACCGTTCCTCCGGGATGGGCTCAGTGTGCAGAGGGTATAAGCGATCCTCTAAGCGGCGAATGCTTTTGACTCCTCCAAACAAGAAAAATCGAGAACGACAATAATTGAATGTCGAGGCACGAGGTGTATAGTTTGTTGCAAGTGACAGCCAAAAACGATACACCCTTACACTGTAGGGTAGCGCGTCACTTTCCAAGTGAGAGCCGAAAACAATATACCCTAGGAATGTAGGGTAGCGCGTCACTTGCAAAGTGATAACAAAAACAATATACCCTCGAAAATCAGGGTAGCGCGTCACTTTGCGCTCCGTTTTGATCAAGCGCGGCAACGAAATTCTCCCACCAAATACACAGAAAGCAACGGTGGATAAGCGAAAGCGAGAGACGAAAGAATGCACCGGTGCAGCTGCTTGTATGTATGTAGCAGAGAACTGCAAGAATCCACCGGCACTTAAGGTGCACCGGGTAAATGTAGGGTGATTTTGACACCCGGTGTTTCTAACCACCGGACAACTGAGTGTACAATACAATCCTGCATGAGTGTTTGCACACACAAGTAACAAAATTGAGTAGGTACCCTGCAGTTCCAAAAGTCACTTTTCACTGGTGATTCATTCGGTGAATCACTCATGTCATGTCCGTAGCCTGTAGTGACTCACTGGTGAAACTCCAGATGAAATTTGTATGGACGTGTCCGCATTTTTCACTCATGAAACTTCAAATGAAATTGTCACTGAGTTTTCCAGTGACTTCACCGGTGGCTTATACGTATAAGCGATGAATGATTTCACTCGGGACAGCCACCAGTGATTTCACTCGGGACAGCCACCAGTGATTTCACTCGGGACAGCCACCAGTGATTTCATCGACATGCCACCAGTGATTTCACTCGGGACAGCCACCAGTGATTTCACTCGGGACACTTCCAAATATGTCCTATATGAATTCACTTGGGACACTTTCGAAATGTCCCATATGAAATCACTGGTGACTCGAAACGAAATTTCACGGATAATTTCATATGTGAAACCCACCCAAAAATTTCTTTAAACACTTCATTCAAATAAAAGTAAATATATTTATTTAACTTAGTTTTCTAGATTGTTTGTTGTTTTAATTATTTTAAATTATCTGTAGGGCCTTCCTTAACCGACTCGATCGGGTTAATAAGCACCAATGATCCTGAAATGATATAAAAAAACAAATATTTAGCCACGGAATGTAATATTTATTGAACTAACTTCTAAGTTATGTTCTGATTTGTATAAAGCATTACACATATGAAATTGGATTTGACCTTTGAGAACCGAATATAGTCCGGCTCGACATTTTAAACATTTTTCCGCAAGTCCCGCCCAGGTTGTACTCCTGGACTACTTTTTCGTCCAGCACACTTTTGGGGCAATGAGTCCTCCAGCAACTTCAGAAATGTTTTGATCTGTTAATGATTAAGTCAAATTGCACATATGAATTTTATTAATTAAAAATGCTGTATTTTCAGTTACATGGGTTTTCTCGAGCAAAAACAAACACGCGCAGCGACCCACTCGGTTAACGAGACCACGCGGCTAGAATGTTCTAGAATCTAGATTCCAGACATATTTTTTCTTGCGAAACCCATGTAACAATTGAATTAAACTAACAACGCGCACTGTAATCACTGTAATCCACTTACCTGACTTTAAAAACACTGAATAACCACTTTTGAAAGGAATAAACATGTAAATAGACGCGCGACTACAAAAAATCAAAGGCGCTCGCAACAAAATATTACACCAACTAATCGGTTTTTCTCCCTTCATCCCTTTGAGGAGACGAAATGAGCGAGAGTAGAAGAGTGAGGGTCGAATGCAGGTAGAGACAACTAACCGATGAGAGAGAGGCAAGTCTATGAATATCTTCTTCTCTTTCTTACGCGCTCGTTTCGGTTGAAGCAGTTGAAGCTGGACAGAATTTCATGCTGACGTCGACGTCGCTGCCTTTGTCGACGTCGAGCCTGAACAAATTTTCCTATGACAATTTCATGCCGTGACAGCTAGAACTGCAGGGTAGCTGTGTACATGAGTGTGTGTGGCATACATTGGCGCATCGGAGTCAAAGAAGGGTGGGTGAAAAGGAAACACAAAATGTATAGAGGTGTCTTGGGTGTTAAGATTTCTTTTGTGCACGGCTTCGCTTGTGTTGGTTTTTTAGTACTTGCTGATGGAAATTCGTCGCTTAGTCGCAATATGAAAATTTCGACAAGCACGGTAAACGATATATATAATAGTGCGTCAATAGCGGTTCAAATAGAGATATATATTATATGTTTTTGTATGTGTTATATTGTGTTCTATATGTATATATGTTATATATGATGCACTAATGAATTAAATGCATGCAAATCAAACTCTACTATATCATACGTCTGTGCCAAGAATTGAAAGCGAGGTGCAATTTTTCCAGACAAGACAATTTATAAATGTATGTATGTCTTCGGCTCTAGCTTTCAATTTTTTGCACAAATACCTCAGGCTCTGCGTGCAGTCGCAAGGGGCCATTCGTCCTCTCCTCTGGGTTTTTTGGCAACGGTGGCTGATGGTGGAGCAGCAGGTAATCTGCAGGGTATCAGCAACGGTGAAGCAGCAGGCAATCAGCAGGGTAGCAGGAACGGTTAAGCAGCAGGCGGGTGAAGGTATTGCGCGACCGACACGATGTTTTGGCAAGGCTTTTATGCTTTGAACACACAACACGACGCGGGCAACTATACAAACACTTTTATTCTATAATAGAATAAATTGCTATATCACTTGTAGCTGTGTATGTATATGTATTTTTATTTGTGTCACTGTCACTTGTTTTGTTGCCTTTTAAATATTTGATCATTACAGTCCACCCGGTTCACTTCTATATTTAAGTCGGGGCGAAAATTAACGTGCGTACTCAATCGACTTAAATTAAACATTATTATTCCAAATTAAATACATTGCATTCTAAGCCTAGCTAACCTACGGTGGCAAAGCGGGGCGAATTAGCTTTGAGCGAAAGAGAGAGCTTTCAATTCGCTCCCGCCTTGCTCTAACCTACTTACACTAGACTTCAAACTTCAAATCAATTTCCACATAGTCTTAACAAAATCAAAAAACATTGGTTTTTTTTCGTAAATTGCCGATGTAACGACTTGTGCAATGAGAGCTACCAACTCCTCGTTGTTTGCCATATTTATCTGCTGTTGGTATTCCTGCTGTCTCTGTAATTTTCGTTGTTGTTGTCTTGGCTGTCGTTCAATGTCTTGGTTTTGATCTTCTAAATTTAGTACGGGTGGTCTTATTAGATTATTCTGATTTGCCATCAAGTTTTGTTATCAGAAAAACACTCAACTTCGTTGGTTCAATAAAAAACTTCGCGTAGAAAAAAAAATAAAAAATGAGAATAGGAAACGGTAATATTATATGCCAACTTTATCAATGCGTATCTTTGGAAATTATTATTGTTATTTGTATCTGTCGACTGTGATTTCTGCACTTATTTTAATTTATTTTTCGTTTTTGACTGTGATTTCTGCACTTATTTTAATTTATTTTTCGTTGTTTTGTTTTTGTTTGGAAAATTGTTTTTAATCACTAGCTTACATTATAATTGATGATGTGGCCACTCTGGCTGATGTTACGGACATCTTCCCTTTTGGTCTCCTCTGACCTCCGTGACTCATACAGACGCTCAGGTATCCTGTGGACGGGCCTTCCAGGATGTTTATCTTACAAGTATTCATGTACCTGAATTTCTTGTAATCCTTGTTTCTCGTTTCCCGGGCCTCCTCTGACATCTCTCCGTCAAAATTTGGATTTTGTATGGGAATTTGAGCTGCGACAGCCCATTTTTTGCCGTTTTTCGTGCGTGGTAGCGTCTCTGTTATCGATGTTGTGAGATCCTATTTCAGGCTGGGATATGCATCAGTCCTGTCCAGGTTCCGTTTACAAAGAATTTTTATTTGCTAAGGACTTTAAAGTTCTGGACTCGCCTTTGAATTGAGAGAGTAAGGTAGACTTGGAGAAATCGTAGAATTCTTACTATCAAGAATGACTCAAAGCTTGTTGTTTTGGTTTTGTCTGTAATATTTAATTCACTTTTTATTCGGGTTTTTGTTTACGTTGATATGTTGTAACCAGAAGCGGTGGCTGGTGGACTGCCGAGTGGGGTATCTCGGCTGATGAATTGCCCAGGTATGGCCTCTGGGTTTCTGGCTGATGAACTGCCCAGGTATTGTCTCTGGGTCTCTGGCTGATGGTCTGCCCCTTCTTCGGCCGAGCTTGCCCTTTTTAAGCAGCGGCCGATCGCGAAGGCGACACTGTGGTCTCCCACGGGGTGTCTGGTGACCAGGAGGAGTTTCTGCTGACGAGCTGACTTATTATTATTGGGAAATATTTGCCTGCTTAATTGCTAACAATGCTGAGTAAGATCTGCTTATTTGTAAACAATGTTTCTTATTTATGTGAGCGGTCACTGTCCCTGACGGTTGCGAAATATCGCAAGCGAGGGCAGACCGAGAATCGGCGCGTGGACATGAATGGGTCAGAGCGTTGGTTTTGGCTCGAATTACAATGTTGGAAGCTAGAATTTTAGGTGGCATGATTTTATTGCGAAATAATGCAATGATATCTCGTTTTAGTCAAGCTAGTGCTGTCCCTTCCTGTTGCGAAATAGTGCAAGAGGTAGGGAGACGTAGCTGATCGAGCAGATATCATTGCGACATAACGCAGTGGAGTGAGAGACTTATTTTTATTCTTAAATTTAGCGCTGATTGCGAAGCGCGTGGGGCGTGCATTGACTTAGTAAGGGGTGGATCTTAGATCCAAAGCGCTGATCGCGCGGCACGTGGTGCGTGTTTTAGGCTTGTGGAAAGGGCGAGGTGTCTGTGCTTAGCAAATTGTGATGAACCATGGCCGAAGCCATGGTTCGTTACACCCCCCCCTTTCTTCCGGGTGGATGTGAATCAGGCTGGTGCTAGCAGGATCGTTGAACCTGTGTTCTAGTTAGCTCTAGTTTTTCCATGGGCGAGTGCGATTGGTGGGCTGTGGGGGGCTTCGTCAGGCGTATTGCTGCTTAATGTGTCAATTATCCCATATGAAGATGGTTTGCTCGGCGATGTCTGATGTCCCGGGTAGATTAGCAAGCTTTGGTAGTTCTTCGTACTGGTATTCTCGGCTCTGCGGTGCTATGTCGGGTGGCCATGGATCCGTGGGCTGTTCTGGTTCGTCTTCGGCTGGTTTGGTGGGTTCGGGGTCAAAGGTTTGATTCGAGTCTTTCGGCAGGATGGTTGTGTCGAATGCGCTGGGCGGTTCGATCCTCCGGTGGTAATCGCTTTTGTGGGCGATGATCGGTGTGTCGTTGGTGATGGGTGGAGAAATTTCGTGTCTCTGATGCGATACTTGGGTTACATTGTCTCCAGACTGGTGCGTGAACAGGTGAGTCTTGGTGACGCCTCTTGTGTTGGTCCAACGACTGGCTCGGGTGACGAAGATCTCGGACGTGGCTCTAGGCATGGCTCGGTGCATGGCGCTAGCAGTCATGTCAGTACCCGGAAGGTACTCCATCGTGTGGGCGAGGATCGGTGTGGCGTCGGCCGGGGGTGTGTCAGGCAGGCGATCAGCGTTTCTGGGAATCATCGTCCTGGGCTCCGTGTCCTGGCAGAGAGGCTCTGTGGAGATTAGCTCAATGATTGGCCCCGACCAGCGTGGGGTCAGCGTGGCTGTTTCCCGTATTGCTGTGCTGTCGCATGGCGGCTGGCGTTGTCGTTACCCTTGTGTGTTGGTGGCGGCTGGTGCTGAGGGTGTCCTTGTTCCCAACTGTTCCTGTGGTCTTGTGTAATCCTTGTTTCTCGTTTCCCGGGCCGTCCTCTGACATCTCTCCGTCAAAATTTGGATTTTGTATGGGAATTTGAGCTGCGACAGCCCATTTTTTGCCGTTTTTCGTGCGTGGTAGCGTCTCTGTTATCGATGTTGTGAGATCCTATTTCAGGCTGGGATATTCATCAGTCCTGTCCAGGTTCCGTTTACAAGGAATTTTTATTTGCTAAGGACTTTAAAGTTCTGGACTCGCCTTTGAATTGAGTGAGTAAGGTAGACTTGGAGAAATCGTAGAATTCTTACTATCAAGAATGACTCAAAGCTTGTTGTTTTGGTTTTGTCTGTAATATTTAATTCACTTTTTATTCGGGTTTTTGTTTACGTTGATATGTTGTAACCAGAAGTGGTGGCTGGTGGACTGCCGAGTGGGGTATCTCGGCTGATGAATTGCCCAGGTATGGCCTCTGGGTTTCTGGCTGATGAACTGCCCAGGTATTGTCTCTGGGTCTCTGGCTGATGGTCTGCCCCTTCTTCGGCCGAGCTTGCCCTTTTTAAGCAGCGGCCGATCGCGAAGGCGACACTGTGGTCTCCCACGGGGTGTCTGGTGACCAGGAGGAGTTTCTGCTGACGAGCTGACTTATTATTATTGGGCAATATTTGCCTGCTTAATTGCTAACAATGCTGAGTAAGATCTGCTTATTTGTAAACAATGTTTCCTATTTATGTGAGCGGTCACTGTCCCTGACGGTTGCGAAATATCGCAAGCGAGGGACAGACCGAGAATCGGCGCGTGGACATAAATGGGTCAGAGCGTTGGTTTTGGCTCGAATTACAATGTTGGAAGCTAGAATTTTAGGTGGCATGATTTTATTGCGAAATAATGCAATGATATCTCGTTTTGGTCAAGCTAGTGCTGTCCCTTCCTGTTGCGAAATAGTGCAAGAGGTAGGGAGACGTAGCTGATCGAGCAGACATCATTGCGACATAACGCAGTGGAGTGAGAGACTTATTTTTATTCTTAAATTTAGCGCTGATTGCGAAGCGCGTGGGGCGTGCATTGACTTAGTAAGGGGTGGATCTTAGATCCAAAGCGCTGATCGCGCGGCACGTGGTGCGTGTTTTGGGCTTGTGGAAAGGGCGAGGTGTCTGTGCTTAGCAAATTGTGATGATCCATGGCCGAAGCCATGGTTCGTTACACCCCCCCTTTCTTCCGGGTGGATGTGAATCAGGCTGGTGCTATGACATTGCGATCGTTGAACCTGTGTTCTAGTTAGCTCTAGTTTTTCCATGGGCGAGTGCGATTGGTGGGCTGTGGGGGCTTCGTCAGGCGTATTGCTGCTTAATGTGTCGATTATCCCATATGAAGATGGTTTGCTCTGCGATGTCTGATGTCCTGTGGAGATTAGCAAGCTTTGGTAGTTCTTCGTACTGGTATTCTCGGATCTGCGGTGCTATGTCGGGTGGCCATGGATCCGTGGGCTGTTCTGGTTCGTCTTCGGCTGGTTCGGTGGGTTCGGGGTTAAAGGTTTGATTCGAGTCTTTCAGCAGGATGCTTGTGTCGAATGCGCTGGGCGGTTCGATCCGCCGGTAGTAATCGCTTTTGTGGGCGATGATCGGTGTGTCGTTGGTGATGGGTGGAGAAATTTCGTGTCTCTGATGCGATCCTTGGGTTACATTGTCTCCAGACTGGTGCATGAACAGGTGAGTCTCGATGACGCCTCTTGTGTTGGTCCAACGTCTGGCTCGGGTGACGAAGATCTCGGACGTGGCTCTAGGCATGGCTCGGTGCATGGCGCTAGCAGTCATGTCAGTACCCGGAAGGTACTCCATCGTGTGGGCGAGGATCGGTGTGGCGTCGGCCGGGGGTGTGTCAGGCAGGCGATCAGCGTTTCTGGGAATCATCGTCCTGGGCTCCGTGTCCTGGCAGAGAGGCTCTGTGGAGATTAGCTCGATGATTGGCCCCGACCAGCGTGGGGTCAGCGTGGCTGTTTCCCGTGTTGCTGGGCTGTCGCATGGCGGCTGGCGTTGTCGTTGTCCTTGTGTGTTGGTGGCGGCTGGGGCTGAAGGTGTCCTTGTGCCCAATTGTTCCTGTGGTCTTGTGTTTGCTTGTTTTGCACCTGGGCTTCCTGTGTCGAGCGCCAGATGCAAGTGTGTGTTTCTCGTGGGTGAGATCCTCCGCGCGTTGGGAAGGGTATTCTCTGTCGGTGGCCTAGGACGCGGTTGCTCCGTAGGGACCTTGGGACTCGTTTTCCCGATTGCTTGTTTTCTGTTGGCTGGTGCTGGCTTCGGATTTGTGTTCTCCGTTATGGGCAAATTCTTCGCGTTTGCTGTTATTGGTTTGGGTGTCAGGTGTTGCGTTGTATCATTGGGTGCCGTATTCATTGTGGTAGGTCGTGGACGTAGGTTCGTTACGATTTGTTGGTGTTTCTTGTTTCGGGGTTCGGTGTCTTGTACGTGGATGGTAGTAAGCACGGGTTCAGTGGGGCATGGGACGGTGGTCTCGTAGCTGTAGCAGCGTGGTGCCGCATTGGATCGTCGTTTCGGTGGAATATAGGAAGTCCATACCGAGAATTACTTGTCCCAACATGTTTGGCAAGACCAGGAGCGGGATTTGAACCTCTCGTTGATCCAGCTTGATGTGCGCCAGTAGAACTTGTGTGATCTCTCTGACCGAGCCATCGGCCAGGCGTATGCGGACGCATGCATCTTGCAGGTTGGAGTTGTTGTCTAGTTGTCGGGCGAGGTTTTCACTGATAAAGCTTCTGGATGCCCCGGTGTCGATTGTGGCTTCCGTTGTGTGTTTTCCTATGGTCACCATCGCCACTATCCGGCCGTTGTTCACGTGTAGGTAATTCTTTAGTCGCGGGTCGGAGGAGGCGTCGTTCCCGGCTGATCCCGTGTCAGTTGGGGACGCATGTCGTTTCCCGACGGGTGTTGGCGGCAGCAATCGACGGTTCGTGTGCCGCGTTTGTCACATTCCCAGCAGAATAGTATGGAAGGATTTTGGCAGTCGTATGCCGCATGACCGGCTTCACCACACCTGCGACAGGCGGAGCGTGGGTTGGCAATGGGGGTCGTGATCAGGCGATGTGCGACATCGGGATTCATCGTACTGGTTGGATTAGCTGGCGGTCTCCCTGGTGCGTCTCCCGACTCCCAGTGGGGTCTCTGGAATGGCGTCCGGTGTGAATCCCCATTTTTCTGTTCCTGAGCTGGCCTTGCGTAGTTTGGCATGTTCCGCGGGGGTGCAAGAAAGGTCGGGATGGCCCGCTCTTGGATACTCTCGAGCTCTGTGGCCAACAGTGTAAGCTGAGACAAACTTTGTAGTTCGTGTCGCCGCACGTACATCTGGTAGGCCGGCAGGGCGTTGTCGTAGATCCTGCTCAGCTCCTTGGCGGCATCGTACGCGGCATGGTGCATCAGTAGCCGTATCTCGATGAGGTAGTCTTTGAATAGTTCCCCTACCGTTTGTTTTCGGGCCCGGATCTGATCTTCTAGTTGTTCAAAGTATCGTGGCGGCAAGAAGAATGATGAGAATTCTTGACGGAAATACGTCCAACAGCTGCCCTGCAATTGGCTGGTGCGGTACCAGCGACTGGCCCGATCAGTAAGTAGTTCTGCAATGGCCCGAGGCAGCTGATTTGTGTCTACTCCATATGAAAGTGCACGTTCTTCGAGCAGCTCTAGAAATGACAGCGGGTCATCGTGCCCGTCGAATCGGATTCCCCATTTCCGAATGCGTTCTGCTATGGGTGCGATGTGGCTATGATATTGCCCATCCAGATGTGGGCCGACTATTGGCACGATCCTCTGCGTGGGGGATCGACTGGTCTCAGTCATGGAAATTCGGCAGCTGTCACGGCGACGGGTGGGGCTGGCGTGTTGTATATGGCTTCGGGTACTTGTAACTCTGTCCTGGTGTCCATTCTGCTCTTGTCTGAGGGCCCAGGCGTGGTTGGCATGGGTGACCTGGAGCGAGGTGCTGCTTTGGCGTAGTGGTGTTCAAGGTCTCCTAGTCGAGCCCAGGCGTCCTGCGAGAGTGACCCGGCGACTAAAGTGGCGAATCTCCTGCGTCGGTCGTCGACTGTGCCTTCATTACCGATTCCAAACTCCTCAGTGAGAGCTTCGAGCTCGTCTTTCCGGAGTTTGTAAATCCAGCTGGTGGAGACCCCTGGATTGGAGAGGTGTCCCTCGGGTATAAATCGTCGGTTGGTTCGGCCATTGGGATCCTGTAGCCGTCCATGGTGTATTTTTGATTGAGCACCTGACTTACCTACTTTTGAGCACTGTGACACTTTTTTTTTCTTTGCGAGTTGCACTTTTCGACGCGTATACTTGCTCGGATTTCGCGGGGATACGATTATAGGCTTCGCGGTTATTGGTCCTTGTTACCTTGTTTACTTCTCTTTTCAGTGGCCGTGGGTCTTTAGTCCATCGAGTCCTTTAGTTTTCCAAAAATCCTTTAAAGTCCCTGCTCGGGCGCCACTTGTGAGATCCTATTTCAGGCTGGGATATGCATCAGTCCTGTCCAGGGTCCGTTTACAAGGAATTTGTATTTGCTAAGGACTTTAAAGTTCTGGACTCGCCTTTGAATTGAGAGAGTAAGGTAGACTTGGAGAAATCGTAGAATTCTTACTATCAAGAATGACTCAAAGCTTGTTGTTTTGGTTTTGTCTGTAATATTTAATTCACTTTTTATTCGGGTTTTTGTTTACGTTGATATGTTGTAACCAGAAGCGGTGGCTGGTGGACTGCCGAGTGGGGTATCTCGGCTGATGAATTGCCCAGGTATGGCCTCTGGGTTTCTGGCTGATGAACTGCCCAGGTATTGTCTCTGGGTCTCTGGCTGATGGTCTGCCCCTTCTTCGGCCGAGCTTGCCCTTTTTAAGCAGCGGCCGATCGCGAAGGCGACACTGTGGTCTCCCACGGGGTGTCTGGTGACCAGGAGGAGTTTCTGCTGACGAGCTGACTTATTATTATTGGGCAATATTTGGTCAGAGCGTTGGTTTTGGCTCGAATTACAATGTTGGAAGCTAGAATTTTAGGTGGCATGAATTTATTGCGAAATAATGCAATGATATCTCGTTTTGGTCATGCTAGTGCTGTCCCTTCCTGTTGCGAAATAGTGCAAGAGGTAGGGAGACGTAGCTGATCGAGCAGATATCATTGCGACATAACGCAGTGGAGTGAGAGACTTATTTTTATTCTTAAATTTAGCGCTGATTGCGAAGCGCGTGGGGCGTGCATTGACTTAGTAAGGGGTGGATCTTAGATCCAAAGCGCTGATCGCGCGGCACGTGGTGCGTGGGGGCGAGGGCGAGGTGTCTGTGCTTAGCAAATTGTGATGATCCATGGCCGAAGCCATGGTTCGTTACAATGTAGAAGCCAAAAACCCGAAACTGCACGTATGGACCTTTGACTTAGGTAAAGAAATATGCAAAGAGCACGTACAAAAAATATTTTGGGAAAGCAAAAATATACTTTTTTTTTAATTCAAGACAAAGTTGAAAAACAACCAAAAAAATTAGATGGTTTGGAAAGTACGGTTTTCTCTAGAACTGTCTGTGCAACGAACCAGTTATTCATTGAATATTGATACAAATGAATGCACCGAGTAAATGATACCAAAAACAAAATGATACCTCACACAGTTTAATTTTTATTCTACCTGAAAGATGCAGTATGTCAATAGGTTAGGTTAGGTTAACCCGGACGGCCCTCATGGGGCCTCTCATAGGCCAATATGGCCCTTAGTTATCCGGATTGGTGTGTATGGACCTTCCTGAGTTATTTACGCGGTTTCGAATTCCGTGAGGATCGAGGAGATTTTCGCGAAGGAAAGAAGTTCCCCTGGCGTCCTCTTGGAGGCATCCTCCAGCGATGCCAGCACCGAGGCGCCTAGGTATCTTGGCCTAGCCCGTGAAAGAGCCGGGCAGATACAGATGAGATGCTCCAGGGTTTCGATAGCCCCGGGTTCATCGCATTTCCTGCAGCTGCCACTGTTGGTGATGCCCAGCTTGACAGCATGTGCCGCTGCCAGACAGTGACCTGTGAGTATCCCCACTAGCATTCTGCAGTCCTTCCGTGGTAGGTGCAGTAAGTAGTGGCTGAGTTTCCCATTGTGCTCCCTGCACATGGTCTCTGAGTTTCTGCAGGTGGTGGTGTTGCTCCACCTGTTCCTTGCTTTAGTGTTGGCCTTTTTCTCTAGATCGCTTTGGAGCGTTCTAAGGGAGACCGGTACGTTCTCAGTTCTGTCGTTTTCCAGCCCGACGCCGTCCTTAGCCAGAACGTCAGCGATCTCGTTACCATCGATGCCTTGGTGGCTGGGAACCCAGTAGATCCGCACTGACTTAGTCGTGCTTAGGATTTCTAGTGCCTCCCTGCTTGTCAAGACATTTTTGGAACCGACCACTGATGACTGCATGGATCTTATCGCCTGGCTGTCCACGAACAGGTTGATCACGTCGTGTGGGCGATCCGTAGACTGAGCAGCCTCCGCCGCTTTCCGTATCGCGAAAACTTCCGCCTGGAATATGCTTCATTGGCCCGGTAGCTTATAGGACAGCCTTATCTCAGGGTCTGTACAGTATAAGCCCTCTCCTACTCCTCCTTCCATCTTGGAGCCGGCTGTGTAAATGTTGAGGTGCTGAGTCTGGTCCCGACCTTTTTTCCAGTCGTCGGGTCCCATAAATGATGTGGTTTCGACATCCAGGCATGTTCTGGGGATCATGTAGTCAGTTATACTGATCATGTCTCGGCCGATTGAACTGTGCCCGAATCCGTGCAGCGACATGTTGCCCGATGCGACTAGGCGCTGTGCTGCCTTTCCTGCAATCAGTTGCGCGTGGATGTCTAGGGGGTCTATTCCGAGTAATGTTTCGAGAGCTTTTGTTGGGGTTGACCTCAGCGCCCCTGTGATGGCAATGCTCTGCCGCTGAGTTCTTTCCATAAGCTTATTGTATGTCTTTTTTCCGTAGCCTGCCGCCACACTAAGACACCATACAGCAGAGTCGGTCGCACCACCGAGATGTAAATCCAGTGCATTAGAGCAGGTGATAGGCCCCATGTGCTGCTAAGCATCTTCTTGGATGCATATAGCGCAATGGTGGCCTTCTTCACCCTTTCCACTACATTGGGTCTCCATGCCAGCTTGCTGTCCAGTACTATGCCGAGGTATTTGACTTGTGATTTTGGAGTCAGCCGAGTTTTGTCGATTTTCGGGGGGGTCCATGCTGGCACCTTATATCTCTTGGTAAAGAGGATAAGGTCCGTCTTGTCCGCGTTGATACTGAGTCCCACTTTTTCCGCCCACTCACATATCTCCCTGAGTGTTGATTCCATTATAGAGCTGAGGGTCGATGGACATACTCCCGTGATAATTATGCTTATGTCGTCCGCATAGGCTGTTATTTTTGGGGCTCTCCTCTCGAATCTCTTTATTAGGTCGTCGACCACAAGATTCCATAGGAGGGGCGACAGGACCCCACCCTGAGGTGTGCCTCTGTGCGCCCCTTTTACCATGGAAGCGGTGCCCCACTCTGAATACACCCGTCTGCAGCTGAGAAGGTTCTTTATCTAGAAGTTAATTGCGGGATGCCTGTTGGTCGCTTCAAGGCGGTCCATTATCGCGTTCGTATTCACGTTGTTGAATGCTCCGGATATGTCTACGAACACTCCTAGAGCATACTTTTTATTGTGAAGGGCCCTCTCGATGGTGGCTACTAGCGAATGCAGTGCCATCTCTACCGATTTCCCTTTGGTGTATGCGTGCTGGTTGGTTGACAACTGTCCCCCTACATCGTTCCTGATGTGTAAATCCAGCAGCTTTTCTAGAGTTTTGAGTAGAAAGGATGTGAGGCTTATCGGTCTATAATCCTTAGGACTCATATGACTGCTCTTTCCTGCCTTCGGAAGAAAGACAATCCTCGAGGTCCTCCATTGGATAGGGATATAGCCTGTGCTCAGGCAAGCTGAGTATAATGCAGAGAGCCATGGGGTGATCACGTCTTTGGTCACCTGTAGCATGGCTGGAAATATACCGTCTAGTCCAGGTGCTTTTGTACCCGCAAAGGAGTCTATAGCCCAGTGGATTCTCTTAGACGATATGAGATCTGTTGGAGGATGCTGTTCCTCAATTGCTAGGTACTGATGCTCTGTGGCGTCAGCAACCGCGGTGCATCCTGGGAAGTGATACTCCATCAGTGCTGTTAGGGCTTCTTCGCTGCCCTCAGTCCACTGTCCATCATTTCGCTTCAGCTGACTCTGTATGGTTGGTTGCTTCGATAGCAGCTTCCGGAGTCTAGCCGTTTCTGGGACTTTCTCGATATTGGAGCAGAAGTTCCTCCACGAGTTTCTTTGTGCCCTGCGTATTTCCTTCTTGTACTCCCTGAGTAGGGTTTTGTATTCCTCATTGATTATCTCATCGTTCGTCAGGTTGACGATTTTGAAGAAGTCTCTGAGGTTGTTTCTTTGAAGCGATAAGTCCCGGTTCCACCAAAGTGGTTTGGTCCTCTTCTTCGTTCTTGAGGGTGGGCATGATGCGTGGTAGGCATCCAGTAGTTCCTTGGATAGTGTCTCTAGGGACGTCTCTATTTCTTCCGGAGATTTCACTGTGCCCGGCCGAGTCGCGAGCTTCGAGGTAACTGTCTTTTTAAACTTTTCCCAGTTTGTGTTCCGGGGGTTTCTATAGACAGTTATCTTCGGAGTGTGTTTGAATTCGCACTTAAACTGAATGTACTTGTGGTCAGAGAAGGATGGTCTTTCAAGGACTCTCCATTCAGATACCAACGTACACTTTCCCGTTGCGAGTGTTAGATCTAGCACGTTAGACGAGGTGCGACCTACGAAGGTGTGTTCCTCTCCCACGTTTGCTACATCTTGGTTAGTAGATAGTATAAAGTCTAGAAGTGACTCACCTCGGTCGTTGATATCGGGGCTTCCCCACACACTGTGGTGGGCGTTTGCGTCCGTCCCAACTAAGAGCTGCTGGCCTTCCGGGCTGGCATGCGCCACCAGACTCCTTAGCTCTTCCGGTGTGTCAATAAAAGTTGAATAAATTGTTGCACACGGAAATAATTTTCAACTTTGATTGCTCATATCTCCTAAACTAAAAGTCCGATTCTTTTTAAACTTTATTTTTGAAAGCATTGGAAAGTTCTCTATCGAATTCGTGTATTTGATTTATCCAAAGCGTTAAAAAAATGCATTGACTTTTGCCACCTCTTTGCGGCTGAGGCCCCACTGTGCGTCGTTCTTTAAGTGAATAGTTTAGACTGAAGTACAATACAGAATTATGTTCCTTCTTAAGCTCCTATGCTCCTATGTGGCGGAAATTAGTCAGACGTTTGGTCAGCATAATTGAACTACCTGTGGGTTACGAATTGGGCCAAGCGTGGCGGATGACATACAGACGCTTGGTCAGCATAATTGTTGTTAACTTACACAAATACCTTTTATGGTCAATTGTTGACCTTTTTCGTTCACTGGTGCTGGTCCTTTAGCTATTTATAGAAAAGGATATAAGTTAACTCCAGAAGAGTTTACAAATACATAAAACCATAAACCATCAAAAAATCTTGCACAATAGTTTATTGCCCACTTGCAATAACATTGCGCAAGATTTCCACAACAATGTAAATTCCATTTCCTGTCCAAAGCATGCGCCGAGAGTTGTAATTCTCAGGAACCGCTTGACCCACTTCAATCAACACCATCATCGTTTGACGCAGCGACCGCGACAATGCTGACAATGCGTCTTCGCGGAGTCAGCTCTTCTGAACTCCCACCATCGATCGAAATCAATATCGATTTTCCCCTTCCAACAATTTTGCCGCTGCCAACAGTTCGGCCGCCGCCAACAGTTCTGCCGCCGTAAACAGCTCTGCCGTCTCCAACAGTTCTGCCGCCTCCAACGATAGGTTATTTAAAGATTTTTTACTCTAGTTTTAATCAGTCTAAAATTTATATTCAAAACGAAAAACAAAACGAGAAGGAACGTGAGTCGCTTCTAGTCGCGACTCTACTTTTATACCCGTACTCAGTCAGTATATAAATTTGTAGGCTTATGATTTAATTTAAAATAAAAAAATTTTAAAATATTACATTTTACATTTTTTGCTACATTTGTTAACTACATCTAAAATGTAGATTATACATGTAGAACAGCTATTCTATATCTACCATTTAGATTCTACATCTCCTCCGCGCATTGCACAGGGCAGAGTGTGTGCGAGCGAGAAAGAGAATGAACATCGTCAGCAACGCCAGAGGAGGTGGGGGAAGCAACTGAAAATTAATTTCTTCATTCTGGCCATAATGATGATCCGATCTGTACCAGATTTGGCAACCTGGTAGATATGGTCATTCCTTACGATACTGCGTTTTTAGTTTTATCGTATCTTCAAAATTGTGGCTGCCACAGATTTTCGTCCTTTGTGAAGGCGGAAGGGGGCGTGGCACAATTTGGAAAGAAACTTGATTCAGTGTGATATCACATGAGTCTGGAAACAAAATTTGGTTGCTCTAGCTTTTATAGTCTCTGAGAACGAGGCGTCAAACAAGACGGACGGACGGACGGACGGACGGACGGACAGACAGACATGGCTCTATCGACTCGGCTATTGATACTGATCAAGAATATATATACTTTATGGGTCGGACAATTTTCCTTCTCTGCGTTACAATCCACTTTTACGGGTACGGGTATAATAATTCTTTCCTTTAAACAGGAAGAATTTAACTTATATAACTCTGTACCTATAGTATCCCTGTCTCAGTGTAGTTCTGACATGCATCATAATAAGATCGTGGGTGTTTAAAAATTACTACTTGTTTCTTATTGAAAGCAATTGAAATGGATAACTTAAGCCGTTCACTTTCATGTGTTTACAAAGCAGACTCATTTTAATACATTTGTGGAATGTTTATGACGATCAACGAAACCAAATTAATTTTTACCAAAATTTTCCAAAACAATATGACGACAATTTTAAATCAAAGCGGAAAGTTTTGCTGAAAAGTGGGCACCGTGGGCAACAAGGTATAAATGCAAAATGTGTAAACAAAATTTAACAGCATTTAATAAAGACGAAAAGTAAGTTAAGTAAGTAAGTAATCAATAAATCCAAAAAAAGTAATGGTCAACCACATTTAATGCACATAGAACATGATCAGGTACCAAAAAATACTAGTCCTTTTCGTTTGCTTTGTTCCCAATTGGCAGTTGGGCCCACAACCTTTCAAAGAAGATTTTTTGTCTATTCGTTTTTAAATTGTTTATGTTTGGTTAACGAATTTTAGCTCCAACGTCTCTCCATAGATTTTAATGAACAATACCTTAAGGACCATTACCATTTAAACCGTCAACGACTTCAGACGGTTTTTTTGTATCGCTCCGCCGTGAAAATCAAATAATCGCAATTAATTGCAATAATAAAACAAAAACGAGAAGGAACGTGAGTCGCTTCTAGTCGCGACTCTACTTTTATACCCGTACTCAGACAGTATCTAATTTGGGAGCTTGTGATGGAAATTTAAAAAAATTTTAATTTTACATTTTACATTTTTTTGCTACATTTGTTAACTACATCTACATCTAAAATGTAGATTATACATGTAGAACAGATATTCTACATCTACCATTTAGATTCTTTATCTCCTCCGCTAGGGGTTGCTCGCGCTTTGCACAGGGCAGAGTGTGTGCGAGCGAGACAGAGAATGTGTTTGTAGTGGGGTGGATTAGTCGATTCTGCCCTGTTAACAGCGCTGCTGCCCTGAACATTCTTCCCCCCCCCTTGCAGGATTGCAATAAAGTTTGGGATCAGTAGCGAGTCCGGGTGGACGGAGGCGGTCCCCGAAACGGGATGAAGGAGCTGTAGACGGCGCTGGAGGTGGTCCGGGTGGACGTCGAGAAGAGTGTGGTTGTTGCACATTGTCCATGTGCAGCAATGTGTGGTGGTTCCGGTTACACACCTTACACCGATCACCGCTTCGGCAATTCTGGCCGGAGTGCTGGTGAGCCAGGCAATTGGTGCAGTAGCTGAAGTGGAGGGCAGCTTGGAGCCTCCTTTCGGAATCCAGGCGGAGAAAGCGGCGGCACTTCCGTAGAGGATGCATTTCAGAGCAGACTCGGTATTGGTAGGACTTAGTGCCTCGTGAACGTCTTTTCTCCACGGTGCGATCAAAACTGGATCGAGACGCCATGTCTGGATGTGGAAGGCTAGGGCGAAATGACAAAGTCGAATAAGCATTAGAAGTGAGCTTGGTCACAGTTGGGAGATTGGAAGCTACTCTGGAAATTCTACTCGAAAAGGATGCAACTTCATGGCTCGCCGTATTGGACACGGGACCAGTGAGCACCCAACCGAAGATGGTTTCTTGACCGAGGAGAGAACCACATATGTTGGTTTGTAAGCCGCTTAACATCACGGATGGAAGAATATCGGCTCCAATCAGGACATCGATTGGTGAGTTCTCGAAAAACTTAGGATCCGCCAATGTAAGGCTTGGCAAGTCTTTCAATACACTTTTCGAGATTGGATGTAACGGAAGATTCTTTGCCAATTCCGGAATAACGTAGGCTGCGGCGTTTAATTGTACACCTGGTTTAGTCGGACAGCGAATGGAAAACTGACAGCGCTTATTGGACTGAGCGGATACTGTCTCATTGAGGCTCGACACCTGTGTCTGATTACGTCGGAATGGCAATTGAATCGTGTTGAAAAGGCGTTCCGTGATGAACGTTGCCTCGGAGCCCGAGTCAATCAGAGCTCGGAGCCCGAGTCAATCAGAGCGCGGGCGCGGAAATGTGTCCCCAGGTGACAAATACTAATAATTGCCGTGCGTAGAAGGACAGAACTTGTGCCGGAGGCAAGTACGTCTGAACATTATTCGTAGGTTCGGAAGAACTTGAATTTGTGCGGAAGGTACTTGTCGGCGTACGTCTACACCCCATAGCACTCGCTGAGTCATTGCAGTGCAGTGGCGAGAGCTGATGGGGCTACTGACGAAGGAGCCTGACGGATCTTGTTTGGTCACAGTCGGAACCTTAGAGGTGACGGGAGACGGAAATAAAACCGATTTGGTCCTTGCCGGGCTACTACTGGCTGCTCGCGGAGTGAGAGGTGCCTTGACTTTGTGTGTCGGAGTAGTTCCGGAGGCGGAAGAGGTGCGTAAGCGGCTGGAAGAGGTGACAGGCAAAAGCTTCTTGCCGTCCGGAGGGCCTGTTGGCATATTACGGACTCAACCACGCAACGACGAAAATCGGTCTCGGAAGTCTGTGAGGAACCCAAGATTCGTTCGGAAATACAACCCAATTATGGACGGCCGGACGAAAAAAGGCCTCGAGCTAGCTGGAATGCAATAATTCGATCGACTCGGATTGCTTGAGATCACCTGAAGGTGAGAGATCCCAAACAATGAGTGATCTTATATTGAGCAGAGCTGAGGAGAGGAACGGTCACACTGGTTGTGGCAATATTTTATAAATATTGTTAGTGCGCTGCTCCTCCGGTTACCTCTTGACGCAATCGTGCGCAGAACCGGGTTATCGGCGGATGGAAGGCGGACGGAAGTGACACGGACACCACACAAATAAACAATGATTTTTTTCTCAAAATTAATTTTTTTGCTTGTAGAAAAAATTTCGGAAATTGTCAGATTTGGATTTATGGATTTAATTATTGATCTACCTGATCAATTAATTAATTTATTTATTTGTCCTCTTCGGATGGACGCAAGGAAATGATGCCGATAGTTTTTGGATGGGGCCACCACTAATGCACGGAACAAAAACAACCACGAAAGCCCGAAACACAGTTTGCACTTTGGCGGTTTAAATTGCCAAATAATTACTAAGAATGCGCCGTGCCTTGGTCGCGTGTACTTTATTTGGCAACTGGAGGATGTTGAAAGTGGTGTAGCGGTAGGGAAAAGTGGCTAGAGGGCATGAATTGCCCTTAATCGCGGATTTTATTTAAAATAGGGCACTTGCGCGGAATGGTGTAATGCGGTATTTTAATCCGGTGTGTGGTATTTTGTATGCACATATACATATGTACATACATATATATATAGTTGGGAGCCAACTATGGAAATAAATTTTGTTGTGTGGGCTTGATGTATGCACCTATATATATATAGTTGGGATCCAACTATGGAAATAAATGTATAACTATTTAATTAATTGGTTTATTTATTATGGCTGGAACGTGTATATGTGTATGCCTGTGTATTTATGTTGGTTTTCTTGCACTCGGAATGTGCGGAGGAATGTGTATGTGTGTGTATGTATGTTCCCTGCAGTTCTGGCTGTCACCGCATGAAATTGTCATAGGAAAATTTGTTCAGGCTCGACGTCGACAAAGGCATCGACGTCGACGTCAGCATGAAATTCTGTCCGGCTTCCACTGCTGCAGATCGAAACGGACGCGGAAGAAAGAGAAGCAGATATCCATATATTTCCCTCGCTCTCATATTTTTAGTTTTCTCTACCTACATTCGACCGTAACTCTTCTACTCTCGCTCATTTCGTCTCCTCAAAGGTATGAAAAGAGAAAAACCGATTAGTTGGTGCAAAATTTTGTTGCGAGCGCCTTTGATTTTTTGTAGTTGCGCGTCTATTTACATGTTTATTCCTTTCAAAAGTGGGTTTTCAGTGTTTTTAAAGTCAGGTAAGTGGATTACAGTGATTACAGTGCGCGTTGTTAGTTAAATTAAATTGTTACATGGGTTTCGCAAGAAAAAATATGTCTGGAATGTAGATTCTAGAACATTCTAGCCGCGTGGTCTCGTTAACCGAGTGCGTCGCTGCGCGTGTTTGTTTTTGCTCGAGAAAACCCATGTAGCTGAAAATACAGCATATTTAAATAAAAAAAAAAATATGTGCAATTTGACTTAATCATTTAAAGATCAAAACATTTCTGAAGTTGCTGGAGGACTCATTGCCCCAAAAGTGTGCTGGACGAAAAAGTACTCCAGGAGTACAACCTGGACGGGACTTGCGGAAAAAATGTTTAAAATGCCGAGCCGGACTATATTCGGTTCTCAAAGGTAAAATCAAATTTCATATGTGTATTGCTTTATACAAATCAGAACATAACTCAGAAGTTACATTCCGTGGCTAAATATTTGTTTTTTTATATCATTTCAGGAGCATTGGTGCTTATTAACCCGATCGAGTCGGTTATCGAAGGCCCTACAGATAATTTAAAATAATTAAAACAACAAACAATCTAGAAAACTAAGTTAAATAAATATATTTACTTTTATTTGAATGAAGTGTTTAAAGAAATTTTCGGGTGGGTTTCACATATGAAATTATCCGTGAAATTTCGTTTCGAGTCACCAGTGATTTCATATGGGACATATTTGGAAGTGTCTCGAGTGAAATCACTGGTGGCTGTCCCGAGTGAAATCACTGGTGGCATGTCACGAGTGAAATCACTGGTGGCGTGTCACGAGTGAAATCACTGGTGGCTGTCCCGAGTGAATTCACTGGTGGCTGTCCCGAGTGAAATCACTCATCGCTTGTACGTATAAGCCACCGGTGAAGTCACTGGAAAACTCAGTGACAATTTCATTTGAATTTTCATGAGTGAAAAATGCGGACACGTCCATACAAATTTCATCTGGAGTTTCACCAGTGAGTCACTGCAGGCAACGGACATGGCATGAGTGATTCACCGAATGAATCACCAGTGAAAAGTGACTTTTGGAACTGCAGGGTTGTTCTTGCACTCGGAATGTGCGGAGGAATGTGCATATGTGAATGTATGTATATTGTTGTGGGTGTATGTACGCAAGCCGCTCTCATGGCCTGGATTGTGCGTACATATGTACATATGCTCGGAATGCTTTTGTTAATAAACTTTCTTTAATTTGTCGGCGAGTAATGGACAGACACAAGGAACTGAAGATCTACCGTAGCACTGGTAGTTGGAGGTGCAGGAACGGAGAACGGCCGGAATCGCCGATAATATGGCGGTGTCGAAATAGGAGGGACCACAGACACTGGATAGCACTGTATGAAGATATATGTATGATACATATATATCTCGTGACTGTATATAAGGATATATATACATATATCACGAAACTCGGACAGAGGAATTTCGGAACACAACCGCGAATGGAGGCGATTTGTGGCAAAAACAAGTCGTACTTATCTTCGGAACGTAATCCACCAATGCTTGCTGATTGGACTCCTCCTTATAGGGAAGGCGAAGATCCGGCTCGAAGGAGCAATGTTTGTAGTGGGGTGGATTCTGGATGTTCCCGAAATTCCCAGTAAAAAGTAGTCGGGGGCGTCAAGTGTTTGTATATTTGTAGTGTTGTAATGGTATCGCGGGGCTGATACGCGTATGACTGTAGGTGTCGAGAGACTAGTCGATCGTGACTGCCCAGCGCGAGAGCGATGGGCACAAGAGTGCGAGCGTGCTAACAGTCCGCTGTTAGCACGGCGGTCAACCGACTGCTAACTCTGCCCTGTTAACAGCGCTGCTGCCCTGAACAGAATGAATAGCGTCAGCAACGCCAGAGGAGGTGGGGGAAACAACTAAAAGGTAATTCATGCCCTCTAGCCACTTTTCCCTGCCGCTACACCACTTCCAACATCCTCCAGTTGCCAAATAAAGTACACGCGACCAAGGCACGGCGCATTCTTAGTAATTATTTGGTAATTTAAACCGCCAAAGTGCAAACTGTGTTTCGGGC
Organism: Drosophila subsilvestris; assembly: GCA_035043285.1. NCBI lineage: Eukaryota > Metazoa > Arthropoda > Insecta > Diptera > Drosophilidae > Drosophila > Drosophila subsilvestris. The sequence goes on from JAWNNB010000568.1 coordinate 45,252, forward strand.
TTTCGTGGTTGTTTTTGTTCCGTGCATTAGTGGTGGCCCCATCCAAAAACTATCGGCATCATTTCCTTGCGTCCATCCGAAGAGGACAAATAAATAAATTAATTAATTGATCAGGTAGATCAATAATTAAATCCATAAATCCAAGTCTGACAATTTCCAAAATTTTTTCTACAAGCAAAAAAAATAAATTTTGAGAAAAAAATCATTGTTTATTTGTGTGGTGTCCGTGTCACTTCCGTCCGCCTTCCATCCGCCGATAACCCGGTTCTGCGCACGATTGCGTCAAGAGGTAACCGGAGGAGCAGCGCACTAACAATATTTATAAAATATTGCCACAACCAGTGTGACCGTTCCTCTCCTCATCTCTGCTCAATATAAGATCACTCATTGTTTGGGATCTCTCACCTTCAGGTGATCTCAAGCAATCCGAGTCGATCGAATTATTGCATTCCAGCTAGCTCGAGGCCTTTTTCTTCCGGCCGTCCATAATTGGGTTGTATTTCCGAACGAATCTTGGGTTCCTGACGGTTTTTCGAGACAAGTCTACTCTGTCCCTCACAGACTTCCGAGACCGATTTTCGTCGTTGCGTGGTTGAGTCCGTAATATGCCAACAGGCCCTCCGGACGGCAAGAAGCTTTTGCCTGTCACCTCTTCCAGCCGCTTACGCACCTCTTCCGCCTCCGGAACTACTCCGACACACAAAGTCAAGGCACCTCTCACTCCGCGAGCAGCCAGTAGTAGCCCGGCAAGGACCAAATCGGTTTTATTTCCGTCTCCCGTCACCTCTAAGGTTCCGACTGTGACCAAACAAGATCCGTCAGGCTCCTTCGTCAGTAGCCCCATCAGCTCTCGCCACTGCACTGCAATGACTCAGCGAGTGCTATGGGGTGTTTGAGCAGTGTCTCGCTGATCTCAATGCTCAGCTGGCCCAAACAGCAGTCCATCCGTCTGCACCGCAGACCTACCAGGTCGGCTGTCGACTGCCCCCCTGCGACATCGAGGTCTTCGCAGGAGATTACGTCCGCTGGCCTACTTTTCGAGACTTATTTACGGCAATTTACATCAATAATTATAGGCTGTCTCCGGTAGAGAAGTTATACCATCTCACCGCGAAGACAAGTGGCGATCCGAAGGCCATAGTCGAGAAGTCCCCGCTCACAAACGATGGTTTCGCGTCGGCATGGTCGGCCCTCCGAAACCGTTACGAAAATAATCGGCTCCTGGTGACCAACCATATAAATATTTTGCTCTTTTTGGCTCGCGTCGAGTCCGAGACCAGTCGAGCTTTGAAAGAGCTTCAAAGCACGATGCAAGGGGTCCTCACTGCCCTGGCTGTCCAATACGGCGAGCCATGAAGTTGCATCCTTTTCGAGTAGAATTTCCAGAGTAGCTTCCAATCTCCCAACTGTGACCAAGCTCACTTCTAATGCTTATTCGACTTTGTCATTTGGCCCTAGCCTTCCACATCCAGACATGGCGTCTCGATCCAGTTTTGATCGCACCGTGGAGAAAAGACGTTCACGAGGCACTAAGTCCTACCAATACCGAGTCTGCTCTGAAATGCATCCTCTACGGAAGTGCCGCCGCTTTCTCCGCCTGGATTCCGAAAGGAGGCTCCAAGCTGCCCTCCACTTCAGCTACTGCACCAATTGCCTGGCTCACCAGCACTCCGGCCAGGATTGCCGAAGCGGTGATCGGTGTAAGGTGTGTAACCGGAACCACCACACATTGCTGCACATGGACAATGTGCAACAACCACACTCTTCTCGACGTCCACCCGGACCACCTCCAGCGCCGTCTACAGCTCCTTCATCCCGTTTCGGGGACCGCCTCCGTCCACCCGGACTCGCTACTGATCCCAAACTTTATTGCAATCCTGCAAGGGGGGAAGAATGTTCAGGGCAGCAGCGCTGTTAACAGGGCAGAGTTAACAGTCGGTTGACCGCCGTGCTAACAGCGGACGGTTAGCACGCTCGCGCTCTTGTGCCCTTCGCTCTCGCGCTGGGCAGTCACGATCGACCAGTCTCTCGACACCTACAGTCATACGCGTATCAACACCTGCGATACCATTACAACACTACAAATATAAAAACAGTTAAATTGACGCCCCCGACTACTTTTTACTGGGAATTTCGGGAACATCCAGAATCGACTAATCCACCCCACTACAAACACATACACATTCTCTGTCTCGCTCGCACACACTCTGCCCTGTGCAAAGCGCGAGCAACCCCTAGCGGAGGAGATAAAGAATCTAAATGGTAGATGTAGAATATCTGTTCTACATGTATAATCTACATTTTAGATGTAGATGTAGTTAACAAATGTAGCAAAAAAATGTAAAATGTAAAATTAAAATTTTTTTTTAAATTTCCATCACAAGCTCCCAAATTAGATACTGTCTGAGTACGGGTATAAAAGTAGAGTCGCGACTAGAAGCGACTCACGTTCCTTCTCGTTTTTGTTTTATTATTGCAATTAATTGCGATTATTTGATTTTCACGGCGGAGCGATACAAAAAAACCGTCTGAAGTCGTTGACGGTTTAAATGGTAATGGTCCTTAAGGTATTGTTCATTAAAATCTATGGAGAGACGTTGGAGCTAAAATTCGTTAACCAAACATAAACAATTTAAAAACGAATAGACAAAAAATCTTCTTTGAAAGGTTGTGGGCCCAACTGCCAATTGGGAACAAAGCAAACGAAAAGGACTAGTATTTTTTGGTACCTGATCATGTTCTATGTGCATTAAATGTGGTTGACCATTACTTTTTTTGGATTTATTGATTACTTACTTACTTAACTTACTTTTCGTCTTTATTAAATGCTGTTAAATTTTGTTTACACATTTTGCATTTATACCTTGTTGCCCACGGTGCCCACTTTTCAGCAAAACTTTCCGCTTTGATTTAAAATTGTCGTCATATTGTTTTGGAAAATTTTGGTAAAAATTAATTTGGTTTCGTTGATCGTCATAAACATTCCACAAATGTATTAAAATGAGTCTGCTTTGTAAACACATGAAAGTGAACGGCTTAAGTTATCCATTTCAATTGCTTTCAATAAGAAACAAGTAGTAATTTTTAAACACCCACGATCTTATTATGATGCATGTCAGAACTACACTGAGACAGGAATACTATAGGTACAGAGTTATATAAGTTAAATTCTTCCTTGTTTAAAGGAAAGAATTATTATACCCGTACCCGTAAAAGTGGATGTGTGTAACGCAGAGAAGGAAAATTGTCCGACCCCATAAAGTATATATATTCTTGATCAGTATCAATAGCCGAGTCGATAGAGCCATGTCTGTCTGTCCGTCCGTCCGTCCGTCCGTCCGTCCGTCTTGTTTGACGCCTCGTTCTCAAAGACTATAAAAGCTAGAGCAACCAAATTTTGTTTCCAGACTCATGTGATATCACACTGAATCAAGTTTCTTTCCAAATTGTGCCACGCCCCCTTCCGCCTTCACAAAGGACGAAAATCTGTGGCAGCCACAATTTTGAAGATACGATAAAACTAAAAACGCAGTATCGTAAGGAATGACCATATCTACCAGGTTGCCAAATCTGGTACAGATCGGATCATCATTATGGCCAGAATGAAGAAATTAATTTTCAGTTGCTTCCCCCACCTCCTCTGGCGTTGCTGACGATGTTCATTCTCTTTCTCGCTCGCACACACTCTGCCCTGTGCAATGCGCGGAGGAGATGTAGAATCTAAATGGTAGATATAGAATAGCTGTTCTACATGTATAATCTACATTTTAGATGTAGTTAACAAATGTAGCAAAAAATGTAAAATGTAATATTTTAAAATTTTTTTATTTTAAATTAAATCATAAGCCTACAAATTTATATACTGACTGAGTACGGGTATAAAAGTAGAGTCGCGACTAGAAGCGACTCACGTTCCTTCTCGTTTTGTTTTTCGTTTTGAATATAAATTTTAGACTGATTAAAACTAGAGTAAAAAATCTTTAAATAACCTATCGTTGGAGGCGGCAGAACTGTTGGAGACGGCAGAGCTGTTTACGGCGGCAGAACTGTTGGCGGCGGCCGAACTGTTGGCAGCGGCAAAATTGTTGGAAGGGGAAAATCGATATTGATTTCGATCGATGGTGGGAGTTCAGAAGAGCTGACTCCGCGAAGACGCATTGTCAGCATTGTCGCGGTCGCTGCGTCAAACGATGATGGTGTTGATTGAAGTGGGTCAAGCGGTTCCTGAGAATTACAACTCTCGGCGCATGCTTTGGACAGGAAATGGAATTTACATTGTTGTGGAAATCTTGCGCAATGTTATTGCAAGTGGGCAATAAACTATTGTGCAAGATTTTTTGATGGTTTATGGTTTTATGTATTTGTAAACTCTTCTGGAGTTAACTTATATCCTTTTCTATAAATAGCTAAAGGACCAGCACCAGTGAAGGAAAAAGGTCAACAATTGACCATAAAAGGTATTTGTGTAAGTTAACAACAATTATGATGACCAAGCCACATAGGAGCATAGGAGCTTAAGAAGGAACATAATTCTGTATTGTACTTCAGTCTAAACTATTCACTTAAAGAACGACGCACAGTGGGGCCTCAGCCGCAAAGAGGTGGCAAAAGTCAATGCATTTTTTAACGCTTTGGATAAATCAAATACACGAATTCGATAGAGAACTTTCCAATGCTTTCAAAAATAAAGTTTAAAAAGAATCGGACTTTTAGTTTAGGAGATATGAGCAATCAAAGTTGAAAATTATTTCCGTGTGCAACAATTTATTCAACTTTTATTGACACACCGGAAGAGCTAAGGAGTCTGGTGGCGCATGCCAGCCCGGAAGGCCAGCAGCTCTTAGTTGGGACGGACGCAAACGCCCACCACAGTGTGTGGGGAAGCCCCGATATCAACGACCGAGGTGAGTCACTTCTAGACTTTATACTATCTACTAACCAAGATGTAGCAAACGTGGGAGAGGAACACACCTTCGTAGGTCGCACCTCGTCTAACGTGCTAGATCTAACACTCGCAACGGGAAAGTGTACGTTGGTATCTGAATGGAGAGTCCTTGAAAGACCATCCTTCTCTGACCACAAGTACATTCAGTTTAAGTGCGAATTCAAACACACTCCGAAGATAACTGTCTATAGAAACCCCCAGAACACAAACTGGGAAAAGTTTAAAAAGACAGTTACCTCGAAGCTCGCGACTCGGCCGGGCACAGTGAAATCTCCGGAAGAAATAGAGACGTCCCTAGAGACACTATCCAAGGAACTACTGGATGCCTACCACGCATCATGCCCACCCTCAAGAACAAAGAAGAGGACCAAACCACTTTGGTGGAACCGGGACTTATCGCTTCAAAGAAACAACCTCAGAGACTTCTTCAAAATCGTCAACCTGACGAACGATGAGATAATCAATGAGGAATACAAAACCCTACTCAGGGAGTACAAGAAGGAAATACGCAGGGCACAAAGAAACTCGTGGAGGAACTTCTGCTCCAATATCGAGAAAGTCCCAGAAACGGCTAGACTCCGGAAGCTGCTATCGAAGCAACCAACCATACAGAGTCAGCTGAAGCGAAATGATGGACAGTGGACTGAGGGCAGCGAAGAAGCCCTAACAGCACTGATGGAGTATCACTTCCCAGGATGCACCGCGGTTGCTGACGCCACAGAGCATCAGTACCTAGCAACTGAGGAACAGCATCCTCCAACAGATCTCATATCGTCTAAGAGAATCCACTGGGCTATAGACTGTAATGTTAATAATCACTTCGTGTATAAAGTATATATGTTGAAAAGAACATCCGTTCTTCTTGATTGAACTTTATTAATTGAAATGTTGAAATAATTCTTTTAGGTTCTTAGCCTATGGCCGCGTAGCTGCGCTGCCCGAGACGCCGGCAGCGGAGCGGCCGCAATGTATATTTGTATATATATGTGTCTATGCCCAGCGCTGCTGACAGCGAGGGCGCGAGGGAATATGTATGTGTATATGTGTGTGCATGTGCCGTCAAGTCATGGGAATATGTTGACGCTGCACTTGTGTCGCTCGAGGCAACAAAGTGTTACAGTGTGTTCCCCTTAAGTACACTGGTACAGTGGGTATTGGATATGATCATACTACATCTCCCTCCTTTTGAAAAATAACGTAATATATTGGAGTTATTTTAAAAAGTTATTATTTATAAAAATTATTGTTATAAAGTTGTAATAATAATATGTATTAATTGTAGTTGTTTTTTTTTTCTTTTTTTTTTAAATTCCTTTCTTCTTTCTTTGCGCAATTACATATATATGTATGATTAAAGATTTCCAAATTATATATTTATTTTTTTTCTTTGGTTGATCAGGCCATTTTTTTTTTCATGTTTCCCTAAATAGCTTTAGTCTATCCTTATTAACTTTTTGTCTTTTATTTTTATTTTCTATTATTATGTTATTGTTATCTTCTATTTGAACTACTGTAAATGGTCCTAAATATCTACTGTCTAGTTTGTGTCCAACTTCGTTTCTTAATAAAACTTTTGTCCCTATCGTTACTTTAAAATCATTTATGTTTTTATCGTTTTCTACTTTTCTTTTTTGTTTTTTGTTTTCCAGCATTGTTCTGGCTCTTTTATATGCTGTTTCTAACCTAAACTTAGATTCTTTAGCGTAGTCGTCTATATTGTATAGAGGTTCTATTCTATCTATGGTATTAAAATGTTGTAATAAATTTGATTTTTTACTAAAAACTAGTTCGTAAGGACAGTAATTATGTGTCATTGACGGTGTAGTATTGTAACAATATACGAAGTATTGAAGCCATATGTCCCAATCAGTTTTATCTACTGATATATATGAACGTATGTATTCGTTGAATGTTCTGTGGCTTCGTTCCACAGTTCCTAAAGTCTGGTGATGGTGTGCTGTTGAAGTTATATTGTCTATTTTTAGATATTTGCACAAATCATTGATTATAGAATTCTTATATTCTGTACCCATATCCGTTATGAACGTCTTCATAGGACCGTACTTTAGAATAAATGATTCAAATATAGCTTTAGCAACTGTATTAGCGCTTTTGTTAGCTATAGGTATGGCTACTAGGTATTTTGACAATTCACATACTAGAGTGACTGCATATTCGTTGCCATTGTCTGATTTTGGTAGTGGTCCAATTGTGTCGACTAGTACTCGGTCGAATACACTTATTGGTGACTCTGTAATGGTAAGGGGGGTCTTAGTATGTTTAACTATTTTTGATACTTGGCATTTAGGACAATTACGTACGTACTTGGTTATATGACGTGTCATATTTTTCCAGTAGTAATGTCTTCTTATCTTTGCTAATGTTTTAGATATGCCTGTGTGTCCTCCTTGTATTGGATCATCATGTAGTGTAGACATTATTGCTTCTTGTTCTTTTTCTGTTTTTATTATGGTCACCGGCCTGAGTAGCGCTACTCTTAGTTTGTATAAATATTTGTTGCCCATATTTTTGAAATTATCAATTGAAATTACTTCAAAGATTTTTTCACTCGGTGCCAATTTGAGTTCGCTAATTTTATTTATACTGGCTTCTTTTTCAAGCCTTTGGAAGAACTGACCTAAATCTAGATTTCCATTAGTATAAATATCGCTAACTTCAATTCTTGCTATAATTTTTCTGCCATGTTTAATTAAACATTTGTATGGCATTATACGCAAGGTCACTACTTTTCGTACATCGTCGTTTTTAATGACTTCATATACGTTGGGCTTAGAAGCATTTTGCGGAACTTGCCTAGGCAAAGTATCCGTTTCTATTCCTGCGCAGGATTTTTTCTGTCTACTTTGTTGTCTCGTAGTGACTTTAAAGACATTTGTATTCATTGTTTTTAATTCTTCAATTGTTATTCGTGACAGTGCATCTGCCACGAAATTGTCTTTTCCCTTCAGATACTCCACGGTAAAATCATACTCCTCCAATTCCAATCTCATTCTTGTTAGCTTTGAGCTTGGATTAACCATTGAGAAAAGATAAGTTAGTGGTCTGTGATCAGTTTTAACTAAAAAATGTTTGCCATAGACATATGGTCGAAAATGTGTTATAGCCCAGTGAATAGCTGATAATTCTTGTTCTGTTGTGCTCTTATTACTTTCACCTTTTGTGAATGATCTGGATGCGTATGCAACTGGAAGTTGGAGTCCATCTTGGTTTTGAGTTAAAACCGCTCCACATGCTTGCTTACTTGCATCAGTTATTATGCAAAATTCTTTGCTGAAATCCGGGCATTGTAATAGAGTGGGATGTATTAACTGTGTTTTAAGATGTTCGAATGCTCTCTGGCATTCATCTGTCCATATGAAAGGAACATTCTTTTTACATAATCTTGTTATGTGCCGTGAATAGTCGGCGAAGTTTTTAATAAAGCGTCTATAATAGTTACAGAATGCAAAAAATCTTCTAGCGCTGTCTGGGTCCGTAGGGACTGGATATTTTTCTATGACGTCATATTTCTTGTCGTCGGGTAAAATACCTTTGTCAGTACACTTGTGGCCTAAGAAGGTCACTTCGTGCATGAAGAATGAACATTTAGCAGGATGTAGTTTGAGGTTGTTTTTTCTACATAATTCAAAAACGTTTGTAAGGTTTTTGATCATATGGTTTTCTGAGCAGCCGATGACAATTAGGTCATCCATGTAAAGGAATGCCTGGGATGGTTCTAGACCAGTAAATGCAATTGTCATCATCCTTTGAAATGAATTTGGTGCTATTTTTAATCCGTATGGTAATCGCGTGAAGCGATACGAACCATTGTTCGTTGAAAAGGACGTTATATTTCTTGAGTTATCTTCTAGTTCTATCTGGTGAAATCCAGACATTAGATCTAGACATGAGAAGTACTTTGCTCGTCCCAGTTGATCGAGTATATCGTCTATTCTCGGTAAAGGAAATTTATCTGACAGTAATTTTTTATTTATTTGGCGGTAGTCAATTACTAAACGCCATCTTTTTTTATCCGAGCCTGGGAGAGATTTTTTTGGTACTAGTAACAGAGGGCTATTATATTCTGACACAGAGGGTTCCACTATTTTATCGTCTATTAATTTTTTAACTTGGGATTGAATTTCATCAATATGGTTATGAGGACTTCTATAGTTCTTGATATAAACTGGCTCATCATCCCTCAATCTCAATTTTTGTTTATAAAAATTGTTAGTTGTGATTGATTCGGTATCTATTCCGAATACATCAGTATATTTTGTGCATAATTTTTCCAATGTTTCTTTAAACAGTGGTGGGAAATTTTTCTTCAATTCTTTGAGGACTGTTTCAGTTCTTTCTGTTTCATTAACTTTTAGTATTTCATAGTCGGACAAGGTTTCAAATTTAATTTTGCTTAAATCCACCATTTGATTATTTGTTGTGGTATTTAACAATCGGAAATTAGCCATGGTAGTTGTTGCTATCATGTTTGCTATAAAAATTCCAGGTTGTATTTCCTGGTTTGGAATTAGAACATTTTGTTCTGAAGAGCTAAGTTTTATTTTTCTGATTACTCTGAACGTGCTGGTAGTAGTGTTGAGTTGTTTCCAGCTGTGTACGTAATTGGTACGTAAATAGGAAAATTTAAATTAGTTGGTCTAATTCTATAAAAATTCCATGGTTTGAGTCAAGTTGTCATGGTTTGTTATTATGAACATTTTGATTAACTATAGCAATCGAGCTAAGTTATTATTGTTGTATGAATTTCTTCTGAACTTACCAATGGAGTAGTGTTGACTTGTTTCCTAGCTGTGTACGTAATTGGTACCCGTAATCAGGAAAAGTTAAGGGTATGTAGTTGTGGTCAAATTGGATGAGTAACGCAGAAAATCTTTCGCCCCATAGGTATTGAAGTCATAGCATTGGCAATCTCGTATTCTGTCTGTCTATCGTCGTCAGTATGTCCTATTATATCCATCGTACATCAGGACTATAAGCTAGAGCAACCAATTTTGAATTCAACTCATGTGAGACACATCTGTTACAAGTGTATTATCATATTTTGCCCCGCCCCCTTCTGCATTTACAAAGAACGAAAATCTGTGGCATCCACAATTGTGAAGTACGATTAACTAAAAACGCAGTATCGTAGAGAATGACCATATCTATAGATTGCCGATTCTAATCGATCTTATTATGAGAATAATAATTAATTTTCAGTTGCTTCCCATCCTCTGCGATGCTGACGCTATTCTTCTCTTCACCGCACACCTGTGACAATGCCGAGCACCTACAAGTGAGTCTAATTAAAGAATGTTAGATGTTCATCTACTTTGTCTGTAGCATGTAGTAACAAATGTAGCAAATAAATTTAAATTGAGATTGATTTTTTGAAATTTCAATCATAGAGCTCATGAATGGGCTTGCTGGTATTCGCGTATTAAAGTAGCAGTCGCGACATTAGGTCTCAGTACCTTTCGTTTTGTCTGTTGGTGCTATTATAACCGGGTCAGTCCTTCTTTCAGAATGGAAATGTCTGCTCACGGTATCTATTAAAAACGTTAGTTCTTATTTGTCTGTGCTTAAAACAATTTGCATATATATTTAAATTGAGATTGATTGCATGAATTAGTGTAGGGCATCTGAAGGGCTTGCTGGTTTTCCGATTGTCTCGGACATTAGGTCTATACCTTTCGTTTTGCTGTTGGGCTATTATAACCGGGTCGTCCTCTTGCGAATTTCCGCGTAACCTTTCCACGATTACCTCGGTTATTTCTGTAACGATTATGTTCGAAACTGCTATTATACCGTGGAGGATATTGGATATTTTGACGCCTCTGAACGAGTTACCATTCGGTACCTCTGTTTGGCGGCAATACAATACTGCATCACTCTTCCCTGTAGCGTCTGTGCAACTACCAACAAATTTTGAAATGACATCATTCATCGTATTGAATGTGCCAGCCTGCATGATTAATTTTACTTTGTCTATTGAGCAATTTGTTGTCATGGCCTTAACAGCATGTTGTGTGCTATATTTTGTGGCCAGTTCTAGAGGAAGTCCATCTGTTATGTATGCTCCCTCTAAGGCTTTAGTCATTTGCTCAACCTCTTTTGTGTACTGGTTGGCTGTTTTGTTTCGTTGTTGGAGGTTCATCAGTTTTGCTGATAAAACTTCCACTGACTCGCCTTTGACATTAACCCTGAGCCTGGAGATTACCTGAGCTAAGGTATTTTCTTCTCCAATCAGGTTTCTAGCTGATCCCTTAAGTTTTGTTTTTATTATGGAGATCGCTAGTTGCTCATGTGCGCCTTTAATGGCGTCTACAATGCTAAGTGCATCCAAAAAACTTTGAAGGTTTTCTGGTTTCCCATCGAAGTCTGGGATGAGCTTCGATGCTGTATTTATGAACTCTATATTTGACTGAGACATATTGGTGTTTTGATTATTGTGGTCGTTTGATCTTGTGCTAGTCGACGGGATGTCGTCGTGTACGGGAAGGTTCGATCGATTTGATTGAGAATCGTCTTCCGATATGATGCTAATATTTTTTATGTTTTGGGGTCTGGGACTTATTGACCTTGGTCCCGCTTCTACAACTGGTATATATGTTGCTGCTGTGTTGAGAAGTGTTGGTACGTGTATGTCCAAATTGAGTTTATCTTTAACGATAATTATTCGTTCCCTTAGACGGTTAAAAATGTCTGTAGCTTGAAACCAATGTATATCGGCAAGTCTGTGTTTATTTTCAAGGAAAAGCTCTCTGACTTCATTGTATATGTGTACTAAATTGGTGGCATATTTAATGACCGTACTATTTTGAGTAGGTCTGTTTTGCGTTAAGCATTTATAGGACTTATCGAAATCTGCTCTAAGCGTACAAACTTAGCACAGATCGTAAGCCAGGCCATGTATTTTTTTTCTTTTAGGATTTGAATATTACAAAGTCAATGACTCTGCCTAAAATGGGGTGTTCATTCCTTACTGACTTTACTTTGATACCTGGAATGGTAGTCAACACAATTGCTTTTTGTGTTCTTGAACAATGTATTAAGGGTGAAAATTCTAGTTCAAATGTATCCATGTACATATATCTCGAGCTCTATTATGCTCCTCGGGGTCGTTGAGACCAATTGTATAATTCTATTGGAAAAATCTGGGTCTCTACTGTAGACTTCTTCTATTATTTTTAATGTCGTCATCATTTTTTTTTTTAGACCCTATCTAAGTTAATTGCTCTGCTCATATATCGTTTTTTGATGATTTTATTATGTTTGACATACAAAATGAGTAAAAACTGTAGGGTACTGACTATTGTCAGTATTAAAAGTAGCACAAACAGTGCTTGTATACCATCGGTGTGATCAATAATTTTTACATTATTGACCAAATTGGCCGTATTGTCTTTGGTCTGACTGTCGTCAGAACCAAACCAGCCCATGGTTTTATTTTTGGATTTAAATTGAATTTTATGGAAAGAAAAATGATAAAAATCTATACTCTTTTTGAAATTTCTTCTAACATATGTAATTGCTCAAAAAATCAAAAAAAAAACTTTTAGAAGGAAAGGAAAATAGATTTAGTTACATATGACTGATTTACAATTTGGTGCTCGATATAATTAAAATATCAGCCATATGTTTTTAGTAAAAAGCCTACTTGTTTTTGGTTAGTTTTTTTTTCAAGCAGCGTTTTCACGCATCTACTTGAGGGTTTTTAAAAATAAAAATTTGTTTAAATGTAACATGTGTAATTTTTAAAGATTTTTTTTTAAGTTATTGTTTTTTTTTTTTTCCAATTTCGTCTTCCAGCCTGGCCAGTTCTCGTTCATGTAGTTCTTTGCTTTCTGCCGTGGTTGCTGCGCGTACCATTTCTTGGGCCAGGCGCCGTTGGCGGAGGAGTTTAATTTTCTTTCCTCCCCGCTTCTTCTTTGTTTTCTCCTGTTGTTTTGGATTCTGCCGTGCCCGGTACTCAGCTATCGTGAGTGGGCGGGGTCCATCGATTGGACAAGCCTCTAGAGCCTCCTGTAGGCTTGGCTTGTCCCTTTGCTCGATAGGAGCAGCGTTGAGGAGATCCTTCTCCAGTGTGTATCCAACGATGGCGCATGGGGCGGCAGGCCTCTCGCGCTTATGTTTTTGCTGCTGCTGATGTCCGGGGCCTCTGAGCTCAGGCTGTGCCGGTGCTGGTCATCGCACAGGTCAGTGGACGCTCTATGTAGCGTTGTCGGTGCCTTTGAAAGGACTTGGTTCATCAATATCAGCACTGAATGTGAATTCCTTGAAAAACGTTTATATTATTTTTTTTTGTTTTTATTCGGTTCTGTTTTCGTTTGTTGTTTTTTCATTGATACAATATTAATTTTAATTTTTTAATTATTTGTATTGTATTTTTTTTTTTTGTTTATTTGTTTAGTTTATTTTAAAATATTTTGGCACAATGGATATAAACTCGGCCTTTTAATGTATCCGACTTCATTCTCATGAATGAAATTTTGTTGTTGTTATATTATTGTTATATGGTTTGATGTTTTACACTTGATTTTCACATTTAAAAACATTTTGTTGTTGAGTGTTCGTGAAAAGTCACGGTCGCCATGTAATGTTAATAATCACTTCGTGTATAAAGTATATATGTTGAAAAGAACATCCGTTCTTCTTGATTGAACTTTATTAATTGAAATGTTGAAATAATTCTTTTAGGTTCTTAGCCTATGGCCGCGTAGCTGCGCTGCCCGAGACGCCGGCAGCGGAGCGGCCGCAATGTATATTTGTATATATATGTGTCTATGCCCAGCGCTGCTGACAGCGAGGGCGCGAGGGAATATGTATGTGTATATGTGTGTGCATGTGCCGTCAAGTCATGGGAATATGTTGACGCTGCACTTGTGTCGCTCGAGGCATTCTTGGGCGATCGTAATACGATAGCTCAAGTAATGTCTGGGACTTTTAATTACATAAACACTGCAACAAAGTGTTACAGTGTGTTCCCCTTAAGTACACTGGTACAGTGGGTATTGGATATGAACATACTACAAGACTCCTTTGCGGGTACAAAAGCACCTGGACTAGACGGTATATTTCCAGCCATGCTACAGGTGACCAAAGACGTGATCACCCCATGGCTCTCTGCATTATACTCAGCTTGCCTGAGCACAGGCTATATCCCTATCCAATGGAGGACCTCGAGGATTGTCTATCCTTCCGAAGGCAGGAAAGAGCAGCCATATGAGTCCTAAGGATTATAGACCGATAAGCCTCACATCCTTTCTACTCAAAACTCTAGAAAAGCTGCTGGATTTACACATCAGGAACGATGTAGGGGGACAGTTGTCAACCAACCAGCACGCATACACCAAAGGGAAATCGGTAGAGATGGCACTGCATTCGCTAGTAGCCACCATCGAGAGGGCCCTTCACAATAAAAAGTATGCTCTAGGAGTGTTCGTAGACATATCCGGAGCATTCAACAACGTGAATACGAACGCGATAATGGACCGCCTTGAAGCGACCAACACGCATCCCGCAATTAACTTCTAGATAAAGAACCTTCTCAGCTGCAGACGGGTGTATTCAGAGTGGGGCACCGCTTCCATGGTAAAAGGGGCGCACAGAGGCACACCTCAGGGTGGGGTCCTGTCGCCCCTCCTATGGAATCTGGTGGTCGACGACCTAATAAAGAGATTCGAGAGGAGAGCCCCAAAAATAACAGCCTATGCGGACGACATAAGCATAATTATCACGGGAGTATGTCCATCGACCCTCAGCTCTATAATGGAATCAACACTCAGGGAGATATGTGAGTGGGCGGAAAAAGTGGGACTCAGTATCAACGCGGACAAGACGGACCTTATCCTCTTTACCAAGAGATATAAGGTGCCAGCATGGACCCCCCCGAAAATCGACAAAACTCGGCTGACCCCAAAATCACAAGTCAAATACCTCGGCATAGTACTGGAAAGCAAGCTGGCATGGAGACGCAATGTATTGGAAAGGGTGAAGAAGGCCACCATTGCGCATACGCATCCAAGAAGATGCTTAGCAGCACGGTGGGGCCTATCACCTGCTCTAATGCACTGGATTTACATCTCGGTGGTGCGACCGACTCTGCTGTATGGAGTCTTAGTGTGTGGCGGGCTACGGAAAAAAGACATACCATAAGCTTATGGAAAGGACTCAGCGGCAGGCAATGCTCTGCATCACAGGGCGCTGAGGTCAACCCCAACAAAAGTTCTCGAAACATTACTCGGAATAGACCCCCTAGAAATCCACGCGCAGCTGATTGCAGGAAAGGCAGCACAATGCCTAGTCGCATCAAGCAACATGTCGCTGCACAGTTAAATCGGCCGAGACATGATCAGTACAACTGACTACATGATCCCCAGAATATGCCTGGATGTCGAAACAACATCATTTATGGGACCCGACGACTGGAAAAAGAGTCGGGACCAGACTCAACTCCTCAACATTTACACAGACGGCACCAAGATGGAAGGAGGAGTAGGAGCGGGCATATACTGTTCAGACCCTGAGATAAGGCTGTCCCATAAGCTACCGGACCAATGCAGCATATTCCAGGCGGAAGTTTTGCGATACGGAAAGCGGCGGAGGCTGCTTAGTCTACGGATCGCCCACACGACGTGATCAACCTGTTCGTGGACAGCCAGGCAGTCATCAGTGGTCGGTTCCAAAAATGTCTTGACAAGCAGGGAGGCACTAGAAATCCTAAGCACGACTAAGTCAGTGCGGATCTACTGGGTTCCCAGCCACCAAGGCATCGATGGTAACGAGATCGCTGACGTTCTGGCTAAGGACGGCGTCGGGCTGGAAAACGACAGAACTGAGAACGTACCGGTCTCCGGTATATCATAGCCACATCGCACCCATAGCAGAACGCATTCGGAAATGGGGAATCCGATTCGACGGGCACGATGACCCGCTGTCATTTCTAGAGCTGCTCGAAGAACGTGCACTTTCATATGGAGTAGACACAAATCAGCTGCCTCGGGCCATTGCAGAACTACTTACTGATCGGGCCAGTCGCTGGTACCGCACCAGCCAATTGCAGGGCAGCTGTTGGACGTATTTCCGTCAAGAATTCTCATCATTCTTCTTGCCGCCACGATACTTTGAACAACTAGAAGATCAGATCCGGGCCCGAAAACAAACGGTAGGGGAACTATTCAAAGACTACCTCATCGAGATACGGCTACTGATGCAACATGCCGCGTACGATGCCGCCAAGGAGCTGAGCAGGATCTACGACAACGCCCTGCCGGCCCTGCGACACGAACTACAAAGTTTGTCTCAGCTTACACTGTTGGCCACAGAGCTCGAGAGTATCCAAGAGCGGGCCATCCCGACCTTTCTTGCACCCCCGCGGAACATGCCAAACTACGCAAGGCCAGCTCAGGAACAGAAAAATGGGGATTCACACCGGACGCCATTCCAGAGACCCCACTGGGAGTCGGGAGACGCACCAGGGAGACCGCCAGCTAATCCAACCAGTACGATGAATCCCGATGTCGCACATCGCCTGATCACGACCCCCATTGCCAACCCACGCGCCGCCTGTCGCAGGTGTGGTGAAGCCGGTCATGCGGCATACGACTGCCAAAATCCTTCCATACTATTCTGCTGGGAATGTGGCAAACGCGGCACACGAACCGTCGATTGCTGCCGCCAACACCCGTCGGGAAACGACATGCGTCCCCAACTGACTCGGGATCAGCCGGGAACGACGCCTCCTCCGACCCGCGACTAAAGAATTACCTACACGTGAACAACGGCTGGATAGTGGCGATGGTGACCAGAGGAAAACACACAACGGAAGCCACAATCGACACCGGGGCATCCAGAAGCTTTATCAGTGAAAACCTCGCCCGACAACTAGACAACAACTCCAACCTGCAAGATGCATGCGTCCGCATACACCTGGCCGATGGCTCGGTCAGAGAGATCACACAAGTTCTACTGGCGCACATCAAGCTGGATCAACGAGAGGTTCAAATCCCGCTCCTGGTCATGCCAAACATGTTGGCACAAGTAATTCTCGGTATGGACTTCCTATATTCCACCGAAACGACGATCCAATGCGGCACCACGCTGCTACAGCTACGAGACCGCTGTCCCATGCCCACTGAACCCGTGCTTACTACCATCCACGTACAAGACACTGTAACGAACCGTGGTTCCCACGGTTCGCCACAAGTACAGGCCGTTAAAATATACTTATATTATATAAATATACATACCGATATACAATAAAATATATATATAATTATCAAAATTAATCTTCTGATAGCTTATACCCCAGCAAGGGTTTGGCATAACCAAATAAGCGTGGAATTACAAGTAAGGCAGAAGAACTGCATCGTAATAAGCAACAAAATCAATAATTAAATAAATAAATATTCCGAAAAGTACATTCCTTTCCCACGGTACCGGTGCACAGCGATCACCTTACCTGGTGATTGGACACTGTCTGGGGGGCTGATGGTTAGGTAACCACTACCGACCAATCGCCCGTTAACGATTTACTTAGAATTTAAAGAATATATATATTGCCAAATACCAATAAATAACTTATGTAAGGTAGCCGTGGGAGCACTCGCAGTCACGATTAGCAATAAAAGGCCCTGCCTGACATGAAGGCAGGGCAGTCGATCGTCGGGAACAAATCTATCCTAAACTCCGCGGAAATTATATCTAACACGCTAACACGGGACCAAATAAAATAAAGCAATATAATAACAACCAAAAAAAACCCTAAGTGTTGTCTTTTGGAAATATCTTCTATTCCAGCATTGGCAGAGTTGCTGATCCGCCGATAAAGATCTCAGCAAATTATAAAATTCCTTGTCGACGGACCCTGGACAGGACTGATGCATATCCCAGCCTGAAATAGGATTCTCACAAGTGGCGCCCGAGCAGGGACTTTAAAGGATTTTCTTAAGGAAACTGGAAGAAAACAACGGAAATCAGCAACTTCGTGGAGTAAAGACCCACGGCCATCAGAAGACAAATAGACTAGCCAAACACAAAAAAAAAAAAAAAAAAACTCAACAATAATAACGCCAACTCAAAACAAATCCGCGTACGTTCGTAGTCCGGGCGCGAAAACAGTCGCGAAAGTATACGCAGTGCCGATCCTAAGAGTGCCGTTCAAACAGTGATTCAGTGCCAAAACATCAACAGACAATCAACAAATCACCACCATGGAATCTCACGACGAGGAACAACTAGAAGAGGCCTACCCTGCGGGAAGCTTTTCCAATCCAGGAGTCAGCGTTGGCTGGATCCACAGACTTCGACAGGACGAGCTAGAAGCCCTCGCGGATGAATTTGGATTTGGTAACGAAGGAACAGTCGCGGACCGACGAAAGCGATTTGCCAACCTAGTCGCCGGGCCACTTGCGCAAGACGCCTGGGTTCGCCTAGGGGAGTTTGAGCGACACTATGCCAAACCAGCCGCACGCTCCAAGTCGCCTCTGCCCGTTACTCCTGGACCCTCCAGCACTCGATACCAGGAACCCAAGAGTGGATTACAAGTGCCAGTAGCCACGGAATACAGCACCCCTGCGCCACCAACCATCGTGCCAACCACACAGTTTCCGAGGCCCGCAGGCATGGACCATTACTCAGCACCCCTACCAAGAACCATGCCAGCGACCGATCGACCCATGGAAGGGCCCCACTACCAACACGCCGCACCAATGGCAGAGCGAATCCGCAAATGGGGAATCCAGTTCGACGGACAGGATGACCCGCTATCTTTTGTAGAACTGCTCGAGGAACGTGCGCTATCGTATGGAGTGGACCCAAATCAGTTGCCGCGAGCCATGGCTGAACTCCTAACAGACCGGGCCAGTCGTTGGTTCCGCACCAGCCGTCTACAAAGTGCCTCATGGGAAAATTTCCGACAGGAATTCTTAACGTTCTTCTTGCCACCGAGGTATTTTGAACAACTAGAAGACCAGATACGAGCCCGCAAACAAGCGGTGGGTGAGTTGTTCAAAGATTTCCTCATCGAAATTCGGTTACTCATGCACCACGCTGGCTACGACGCAGCCAAGGAACTAAACCGAATTTATGACAATGCCCTGCCCGCATACCAAATGTATGTGCGCCGACATGAGCTGCAAAGTTTATCGCAGCTAACACTGCTGGCTACGGAGCTCGAAAGCATCCAGGAACGGGCCATGCCGACCACTCTTGCGCCCCCGCGACACACACCAAGATACACCAGGCCGGCTACGGAGCAGAGGAACGGCGACTCCAATCAGACGCCATTTCGAAAGCCCCATTGGAACTCAACCGAAGCACCAAGGAACCAGCCAGCAAACTCAGCAGCCACCACAAGTCCAGATGCGTCGCACCGCATGATCACCACGCCAATTGCCAACCCACGCGCTGCCTGTCACCGGTGTGGTGAAGCTGGACATGCTGCATACAACTGCCGTAAGCCCGCGATCCTGTTCTGTTGGGAATGTGGCAAGCGCGGCACACGGACCATCGAATGCTGCCGCAGGGACACGTCGGGAAACGACTCGCGTCCTCGACTGACACGGGATCAGCCGGGAACGACAACCACCCCGACCCACGAATAAAAAACCCCCTACACACGAACGAGAACCGGATAGTGGCAATGGTGACCATTGGAGGGCATGTAACAGAAGCCACCGTCGACACAGGGGCCTCCCGAAGCTTCATAACTACAAACCTCGCCCGACGACTAAGCAACAACACCAACTTGAAAGATACATGCACCCGCATACGCCTGGCCGACGGCTCGGTCAGAGAGATCACACAGACTCTACTGGCGCACATCAAGCTGGATCAGCGAGAGGTTCAAATACCCCTCCTGGTCTTACCCAACATGTTGGATCAAGTTATCGTCGGTATGGACTTCTTATGTGCCATTGGAACAACAATCCAGTGCGGTACTACACTTCTTCAATTACGAGAGCAGTGCCCTACCCCACCTATCCACACCGTTCTCACTACCAGCGTACAAGGCAACGAACCTCGACAGTCAAAACCAAGGCCAACAGCAGCCGTCATACGTCCGCAACCTATCCCAACGCCCTTGGCACCCAACAGCGCAAACATGACACCCATAAAAACCACAGCAAGCAACCGACCACGACCTACCCCAAGAAATGCAGCAACCAAACTCGCCACGAAAAATACGACACCTGACCCAGCCCCAGCAAAGGCAGAGCACCGGCCCACAACGGAAGACAAGAATCCAAGGCCGATCTCAAGAAACAACCAACAAGCAACCGGGAGAACGAGTCCCGCGGTCATAATGGAGCATCCGCGTCCTAGGCCAACCACAGGGGACACATACCCCAAAAACATGACGACAAGGTCACACACGAGACAAGCACTAGCACTCTGGAACCCGGCGCTCGACACAGGAAGCCCAGGTCCAAGACCCGCATCAGAGCATGTAAGTACCCTCTCCTCAAAGGAGAAAATGAACACAAAGACACTCCCCGAGACGACAACCAGCCCTGAACCAGAACCACGACCACGACAACCGCCGCAGTGCGACAGCCCAGCAACACGGGAAACAGCCACGCTAACCCCACGCTGGTCGGGGCCCATAATTGAACTGATATCCACAGAGCCTCTCAGCCAGCGCCCGGAAACCAGAACAATCACCCCCCGAAACACCAACTGCAGCCCTGCCGCAGCCATGACCGACAACTTACAGATCTTCGCCAACTCACTGGAGTACCTTCCGCGTACAGACGTGACCCCTAACGCCATGCACCAAGCCATGCCTGGGGTCAGGTCCGAAATCTTTGTCGCCCAAACAAGTCGTTGGTCCGACAACAGAGGCATCGTCGAGGCCCGTCTGTTCATACAGCAATCTGGATGCAACCCAACACGAGTATTTCGCCAAGCCTACCAAAACATCATACCCATGGTAGAAGCCACACCCATTGTGGCCAACATAAGCGAGTTCCCCCGTAGGATGGAGCCACCCAGCGCGTACGACACCACCATCCTACCAGAGGACCCGAACCCACGCTTTGACCCCGAGATTGCCGACACAAATGAAGACGAAGCCGAACCAGCCCCGGATCCCTGGCCACCCGACATCGCACCACAAATTCAAGAATTTCTGGACAAAGAACTACCAAAGTTCGCTACCCTCCATGGCACCTCGGACATTGCCGAACATACCATTGTCATGAGGGATAATCGACCCATCAAGCAACGATACTATCCAAAGAACCCGGCCATGATGCGGATCATCGACGAACAAGTCGACCAGTTGATAACGGAAGGTCTCATCGAGCCCTCCCGAAGCCCGCACAGCGCCCCCATAGTACTCGTTCGTAAAAAGAATGGGAAATGGCGCATGTGCGTGGATTTTCGACAGCTCAACGAGCATTCCATCCCAGATGCGTATCCACTGCCCAGAATCAATTATATATTGGAACGGCTACACAACGCGCGGTTTATCACCACCCTCGATCTGAAGAATGGATACTGGCAGATACCCATGGCCGACGGAAGCCGGGAAGCAACAGCCTTCACAGTGCCAGGCCGAGGTCTCTACCAATGGAAGGTAATGCCGTTTGGACTACATTCAGCGCCGGCAACATTTCAGCGGGCCCTCGACACCGTAATTGGTGCCGACATGGAGCCCTACGCCTTCGCTTATCTGGACGACATTGTCATCGTTGGCCGAGATTTTCACGAGCATCTACACAACTTAGAAGTGGTTTTTTCTCGATTACGCAAAGCGAATCTGCGCATAAATCCAGACAAATGCACTTTCTTCCAAAGCCGGATCAAATATCTGGGCCACGTCATCAGCGAAGAAGGCATCCACACCGATCCCGCTAAAATTGCCGCCGTCAAGGAACTCAGGCCCCCAACAAACCTGAAAGAACTACGGCAATGCATCGGAATGGCATCCTGGTATAGGAGGTTTGTACCAAACTTCGCCACAGTAGTGCAACCCATGTCTTGCCTACTCAAGAAGGGACAGCCATGGATATGGACTGAAGTACAACAGACTGCTTTTGATCTACTGAAGGAACTACTCACGACCGCGCCAGTCCTTGCGTGTCCCGATTTTAACGCCAAGTTCTCGCTACAAACAGACGCGAGCAACCTGGGAGTGGGCGCAGTTCTTACTCAAGAAATCGAAGGCAAGGAACGAGTCATAGCCTATGTTAGCCGGCGACTAAATCAGGCCGAAGAAAATTACTCGGCCACCGACAAAGAGTGCCTGGCGGTCATTTGGGCCATTCGGAAACTACGCTGCTACCTGGAGGGATACCGGTTCGATGTCATCACCGATCATCTCGCCCTCAAATGGCTAAATACAATCGATAGCCCATACGGCAGGGTGGCAAGATGGGCCCTCGAGCTTCAGCAATACCAATATGACGTGCACTATCGAGCCGGCAAACAGAACGTAGTTGCCGATGCCCTTTCCAGGCAGCCATTGGGAACACTCTCACGAGTCGAAGAGGAGAAGACAGCCTGCCCCTGGCTCCAGCGCAGGATAAAACAAGTCCAGGAGGAGCCCCAGAAGTACCCCGACTACACATACGCCAACGGAGAATTATACCGACATTTGGGCCATGGTGCCGACGACGACGACTACGTACCATGGAAACTCTGCGTGCCCAGAGATCAACGAGCAAGAATCCTCCACGAATGCCACGATGAACCCACAGCCGGCCACCTAGGAGTCAGAAAAACTATCACCCGAATATCCCAACGCTACTTTTGGCCAGGTTTCTACCGAGACGTGAGGAAACATGTCCGGGATTGCATAAGCTGCCAGAAGTTCAAAGCTCAACAACGCAAGCCGGTTGGTCAGATGCTCACTCGCAAAGCCGAAGAACCATTTGCCACCCTATGTGCAGACTTCGTTGGACCATTGCCTAGATCAAAGAAGGGAAACACGATGCTGCTCGTCTTCTTTGACACTTTCACCAAGTGGGTCGAATTGGTACCCTTAAAAAAGGCCACCACCGCTACCCTCGAACTGGCATTCCGAGAGCGCATTCTCAGTCACTTTGGCGTGCCAAAACGATTTGTGTGTGACAACGGCACACAGTTTACGAGCAGGTCGTTCCGATCATTTCTGCAGACTGCAGGAGTGGAACTACAACATACCGCCCCATACTGCCCTCAGGAAAATCCTACGGAACGAGCCAACAGAACGGTAAAGACCATGATTGCTCAATTCGTGGGAGATAGCCAAAACACCTGGGATGAGCTGATGCCGGAAATATCTCTAGCAGTGAATTCTAGCGTCTCCGAAACAACGGGATATAGCCCAGCCTTCCTACTACAGGGAAGAGAGCCACGATTGCCTGGAGCACTGTACGACGAAGTTACGACCGGCACAGGAAGCCCGCCAGAGACTGCTATAAGGAAGGCAACCAAGCTCGGCGAAGTGTTCACGATTGTCAGGAACAACATCCAGAGGGCTAGTACCGAACAAGGAAGACACTACAACCTCCGCCGTCGGCAATGGCGCCCCACGGTCGGGTCTCTCGTGCTACTACGACAACACCACCTTTCGAACGCAGCTGACGGATTCGCCGCAAAGCTAGCACCAAAATACGATGGACCCTACCGAGTCAAGGGATTTACTTCACCAAACATTGTAAAACTACAACATCCAGGCAGCCGAAAAACAAAGGTCGCCAACATCAACGACTTGAAGGAATTTCATGAGGAAGGCGATACCACCGAAGAGGCCAACACTACCACTAATCCGCCACAATCTCCCTAGCCGCGACGTTTCCCCAACCATGGGTAGAGTCATCGAAATCATCGAAAATATTAAATTAACCAAATAAAAAGAACCGCAGCACACGCGCGACCAGCCGGCAACTAAAACCAAGAACTCAGCACCTGAGCGGTCAGTCCACGGGAATGCGCTGGCCAAGTTTATATAACCAAGTCTGGCCACAGCAAAAACCGAAGAAAACAAAACTCTCGAATTACGGGGTTGATACCCAATAAAACGAAACGCAGCACACGCGCCACCAAAATACACCGAATTTAGAGACAGTAGGAAGCGAAAATAAAAAGAATAACTAAAACCTCAGCACACGCGCGGGTAACCGACAAGAAAAATCGAAGACGCAGCACACGTGCCAACGACCGTCAGGAAAATGCAAGCAACACAGTCTAGCCAATAACCGGGAAAAATATCGACCAGCACACCAAGATGAAATCCGATCCCGGCTCGAAGACATGGCCGGTACATAGCCCACCAGCCCCATCCAGGAAGGGAAAACGATATAAATAGCAAAGTTCTCCGCAAAATTAATCAGTACACTCTTCAGTCGATCGAAAGACGATTCTACAAGCTATCCCACAATAACTCAACGCTCACGCCAAAAACACCGTCAACAACCCAATACACAACCAAAACAAGATGAACACCGCATTAATGTTCTTGACTTTTATCACGTCGGCCCAGGCGTTAGTCAAATTACATGACTACACGAAGGCTGATTACATCCCCATAGTGGACGGGGATGCAATCATCTGGGAGAGCCACGGTTATCTGCGCCATACGACCAACTTAACATCGTATGAAGAATACGTGGCCCAAACGGAGCAGGCCGCCGACGTATTTGCCGCCGACCGGATGGCTGAGGTGATCACTACAGACCTGGGGCATATCAAAAGCCTAATAGCGACCCTGAAGATCCACCACCGGGAACGCCGCAGCCTCAATCTACTCGGGACGGCACTAAAAGTCATCGCCGGCACACCCGACTTCAACGATTGGGAGCAAGTGCGATTCAAACAAGGTCAGCTAGTGGAAGCTGAGGCCAACCAGATGGAGATAAACACCAAGATCCAGGACCGGCTCAACGAATTGACACACTACATGAATCAAATCAACAAATCGGAAGAAGCCGAAAAGAGTCAATTGGTCGAAATAATTCTAGCTAAAAATAGAATTATCATAACGGATCTAGAGAACCTCATACTGGGATTAACATTGGCACGGATAAATATCATCAGCCCCACACTGCTGGACGGGGCCGACATCCGAGAATTCGAGGCCCAGCACCTGACCAATGTCAGCTTGGTGGAGTTGCTAGGGGTATCAAGTGTGAGCGTCTTCCATAACGACGACCTACTCACATTCTTGATCAAATTCCCCCAGCCTAAAAGAACCTGCCATAAGCTGCTGATATTCCCGGTACAACACCAAAGAAAGATACTGGACTTCGGTGAAGGGAACATCGTGGCAGAGTGCGACACGCAGGCCGTCAGCATTGGCAACTGCGAGGCCACCGTCGGCGCGACCTTCTGCAAAGAGCTAAAAGGAACCACCTGTGCCCAACAAATGGTGGTGGGGTCAGTCGCCCATTGCGCAACCCTGCCAGGGCACCTGGATGCCATCAGCCCAGTGGACCACGGCACAATCATTATCAACGACGCGCAGGTCACCGTGACGGAAGAAACAGGCGCCGCACAGACGATCTCTGGGACATACTTAGTGACGTACTCGCACCGAGTCGCACTAAACGGAACATGGTACATAAACCATCTAGGAGACTCCAAAAGAAAAGCTGTGGTGTCAGCAATGACCCAGGTAAATATCACGGCGCATCGGGAGCAGCTGAGTTTACCCTTCTTAAGGGAACTCAGCCTGAAGAACCTTCGGCACATCGGCCACCTACAAGAACGACTGACGGGGAAGAACACCACTACCTACCTCCTCGTGGCCAGCGTCGTCTGTCTCCTCGGGGTAGTAATCTGGATCGTACACCGCCGACCAGGAATCCCAACCAGAGACAACGTCACTCTGCAAGACCTAGAAGCCGCGGGCAACGACACCACAAGAAGCGAACCCAACTCCACCGGCCCAGGGCAGCCCAAAGAAACTCGAAGACAGCCAGACGCGGCCATCCGAGTAGGGCCAGCGCCTCGACCACCAGGCCCGGGAACACGCGTCGCACCCTTGGCGAAACAATAGGACCAGCAAAATCGCTGACCACGGTTTCTGCCCGCCGCTCGATGAACGGCCGGCACGATACCGAGGTATCGAATGGAGGCGGAACGGCGGCTAAAATCAGTAGCAATCCAACAGCCAAAAAACCATGAACAACGAAGAAGGCAGTATCATTGAAATTTCGTCCGACGAGGAGGAGAGAGAATTTCAACCACTCGACAACAGGAAAACTAAGGGCACGTCATCGGACTCCGAGACGGACGACTACAGCGACTCGGAGGAGTCCCAAAGCTCCGGCCCCGGGACGACGAGATTCAGACGGGAGAACCTATGGTCCCCACCAACGAGGCCAAGGACGCCCGATTCCTTCCCACGACCCAAGACGCCATCCTACTCCCCCAAGCCATACGATCCGGAGGAGTGGGCATCGACACCGACCCCCGGATCATCGACACCGACCCCCGGATCATCGACACCGACCCCCGGATCAACGACACCGCGCCCGGACAGCCCGCCGCTGTTCACGCGGAGGCCCCCAGGCCACCAGTCGCAGGGAACCTGGACAACAACAGCAGGGCCAGGCGCGAGAGAAGACCCAGTGGACGACGAGCCGTACGCACGGCGCGTCTGCCAGGAATTCGAGAAGTATATCTACAGTCGAACAGCCTGGGGACTCCGGGTGACGCGCGTCCACCTATCCGCGGTGGACGTACTCGTTCCACCGGGAGAGGACCGGCGGAAATACCACAAGGAATACAGGAAGCAGTTCGGGACCGAGGATCCAGCCGGCCCCAAAAGACGCCGGTACGAAGAGGTCTAGCAAACTCGCCTGCACCACCTCCTCCCGGAAGAAAGGGGGGGGTGTAACGAACCGTGGTTCCCACGGCTCGCCACAAGTACAGGCCGTTAAAATATACTTATATTATATAAATATACATACCAATATACAATAAAATATATATATAATTATCAAAATTAATCTTCTGATAGCTTATACCCCAGCAAGGGGTTGGCATAACCAAATAAGGCGTGGAATTACAAGTAAGGCAGAAGAACTGCATCGTAATAAGCAACAAAATCAATAATTAAATAAATAAATATTCCGAAAAGTACATTCCTTTCCCACGGTACCGGTGCACAGCGATCACCTTACCTGGTGATTGGACACTGTCTGGGGGGCTGATGGTTAGGTAACCACTACCGACCAATCGCCCGTTAACGATTTACTTAGAATTTAAAGAATATATATATTGCCAAATACCAATAAATAACTTATGTAAGGTAGCCGTGGGAGCACTCGCAGTCACGATTAGCAATAAAAGGCCCTGCCTGACATGAAGGCAGGGCAGTCGATCGTCGGGAACAAATCTATCCTAAACTCCGCGGAAATTATATCTAACACGCTAACACGGGACCAAATAAAATAAAGCAATATAATAACAACCAAAAAAAACCCTAAGTGTTGTCTTTTGGAAATATCTTCTATTCCAGCATTGGCAGAGTTGCTGATCCGCCGATAAAGATCTCAGCAAATTATAAAATTCCTTGTCGACGGACCCTGGACAGGACTGATGCATATCCCAGCCTGAAATAGGACTCTCACAACACCGAACCCCGAAACAAGAAACACCAACAAATCGCAACGCTAATGGGATAATGGATGACATGGAGTCTCACAGGAAAAGGGGGGAAATGTTCCACGCGGTATCACAACGGGCCGAAACCGGCCTAAGTGTGTCGGGATCTAACCTAACCTACCCACGCGTTAGTGCTAGCTCATAAAAAAAGGCCTCTGTTATGTTTAACAGAACCTTACCGTTTGGAGCAATTCACTTTTTTGTTTTTGCCCTGACCAATTTTGCAAATCTAATTTTGGGTTGGTTTAAATAAAAATTATTTTTAAAAAGGGCACAAGTTCAATTTCCTAGTTAATAGTGTCAAATTCATGTCAATGCATCAATAAGTCATCTATTTTTTTCCTTTCGCAATTAATATTTGTTTGATTGTATTAAAAGACGTTTACCTTTCATTTCGGCGAGGAATTTGTTGCCGTTTCACGTGTGCGGGAGCGCCTAACTTTTCGGTTTGAAAAGTAAATCACATTTTTTTGGTGAAAGTGAAAACCGGAGCCTGCCTGATTAAAATCAATCAAAATGTTGTGATTTTGCTTACCATTATATTTCAGTTGTTAGCAAAGTCCCTGTTTTCCCCAATAAAGTCCTAGTGACATACAAATTGTCTTTTAATTCAGGACGCTGGACTGGCTGATGCATATCACTTAATAGTGCATTGCTTTTTAGAGAAGTTCACCACTTATTGATGCATTACTTTTTTGGGAAATTCATCACTTCTTAGTCGACTATTGCTCGAGGCCAATGTCATCACTTATGCTCCTAGGACATCCTGTGTTAACGTAAGCAGTAGCTCGTATGGCAGTTCATCGCTAATGTAAGCATGAAGCATCACTGACCCGTACTGCAAGGAGGGTACATACACAATGGCACACTCGAAGTGCGATTCAAATAAAATCCAACCAAATAATAAAAACGCATTCTCAACATTTATTGTGTGTTTTATTTCCGTATATGACATGTTGGATTAGTATTTTCCTTATTTGGATCCGCCATTTTGTCATGGTTCAACGTCAATAGCAAATTACTCCGCTTGGCACGTGGTGTGGGCAAACTCTCAAACGCAACTACTTTCTCGGTATTGCAAACTAGAGCTACGAGACAATTATTGATCCTCACGCAATTTCCATTAGTCTCTATATCTACCTCCCTCACACTCACTACCGCAGAGGAACACGCTCGACGTGTGCTCCCTTTCTCTCGCTACTTTGATCCTCTCCGAGCGAGTTCCTCAGAACACACTCGCTAATGAACACCTGGGCCGTCATAGAAACAACTGCAACTCGACCAAAGAGATGAGACAAACGACAAAGAGCGAAGTACAAAGGAAACAGTGATAATACACTGAGAACAATTAAAAAGGGGATTCGTAGGCAACCGACAGACCAAGATACACAGGGAATATTATTGTGATCCGAAACGGCCATTCTGACAATTACACGTCCTCGTGAAGTCGTCTCACACTGTCCAATAAATAACATGACATAATACATTGACGTAATACAGTTTAGGCTTTTATTAAATGAAGGGTATTTTTCAATGAGAATATCTTAACATTTTAAATTTACATTAGTTTTTGCTGCCCAAGCTAACATTCTTCCTGTTATTTTTCATTAGCGGATATTACAAAATTCATTTTATATAGTCACACCGACTTTTTCAATATTCTTTTCGTATAAGTTACGATTCCAACAAAATATAAAATAACTCAAATTCGATTTTTTCAAATACCACCTTTAAATTTTAACCTGTATACCCAATCAGTATACAATCATCATAGCTGACCTAGCTGATTCGTTGACTTCTTCAGTCCCACCTGGACTCTTCATCCCTACTGGACGGAATACGTTTAGTCTCCCCTGGACTCTTCATCCCTACTGGACGGAATACATTAAGTCTCACCTGGACTCTTCATCCCTACTGGACGGAATACGATAAGTCTCACCTGGACTCTTCATCCCTACTGACGGAATACGATAAGTCTCACCTGGACTCTTCATCCCTACTGGACGGAATACGATAAGTCTCACCTGGGTTCTTCATCCCTACTGGACGGAATACTCATCACAATTTTTAAGCGGATCACACCCAGTCCCAACTGGACTCTTAGGCAAATTTATCTCTTCTCTAATTCATACTAACACATACCGATCCCCGTCAAGAGTCTCTAATATAATAAATGGAGCTCTAAACTTTGCATCTAACTTTGTCTGATGCCTTTCTACGCGTTTGAGTAAAACACAGTCACCCAGCTTTACTTTTGTCAAACCTAGACTTGTTATAAACAGCTACATATATCTTGCATATTTTTGATGCCTCGTCTCTCAAAACCTGTAAGTCAATCTGTTCCTCTGTATCACATGGAGAAATTAAACCCATTCGACGAGCCTCTTTTCCGATCAGAAGCTCTAAGGGACTAGATACAGTTGCACGATGGACTGTGCAGTTGAGGGCGAGCTGTGTTTCTCCCAGAGCATCCTGTCAATACCGTTGGCTTGATTTAACAGCTGTTAGTAGATTTTTCAAAATGCTCATCACACGCTCAACCTGACCGTTAGCACGGCTAGCTGCCGTGGCAATTAGCTTATGAAGCTTAATGTTTTGTGATGAACAGAACTCGGCGAACTTTGCACTGGTGAAACATCTACCCTGATCGGCGATGATTCGGGTCGGAACCCCAAACAAAGAAATGGATGATTTCATAGCCGTAACACAGCTATCAGTATCCAGTTTGAGAGTATGAAACAAGTAAACGTACTTTGTGAAACCGTCAATCTGTACAATTACATACTCTTTAAGGTCACTTTTACCGCTTAATTTTCCGTTGATATCTATATATACTGTATGCCAAGGTATATTTACTTTTGGAATGGGATGAAGCTCTGCCTGAACTTTTCTCGACGACCCCTTAACTGTTTTACAAGTGATGCAACTATCAACAAATTTCCGTACGTACTTATTCATCTTTTCAAACCAATAATATTGATAAACTTTATCAAGCGTTTTCTTCCAACCTAAGTGCATAATTGATTCATGAACTTGATTTATTACTGACCATCTAAATGCACGTGGTACTACCGGCAAACAACGCGTTCTATTATTTCTTTGAATTTTGCGAAACAACACACCCTTTCTTAACTCGTATGTCTTTGTCAAATCTTCAGCAAGCTCACTGTCATTGAGTTTGTTAACAATATCACCAGATCTGAATCAAGTCGCTGTTCAGCTAAGAGCCAATCGTTGGAAATCTCTGTCAATTTCACTCGTTTTTCAGAATTTTACATTTTATAGAATCAAGTTTTACTTGAATTGGATTTCTTGACAAAAATCAACATGGGCCATACGGCAAGGGGTATTTGTCAGAAACCGTGTTGAGCTAGCCCAATCGACACGAAGTCGGTCCGAACCGTTTTTCTTTTTTACAAGCAAAATAGGCTAGCGTACGGAGAACAGCTGGGTCTAATGATGTTATATTTTACTGTATATCAAAGTTAAAGGACTGTAACAAGCCCACCACCGATACACTATAGGGGTCAGTTCTAATTTAGTGCGTGAAGCCTTTAAAGAATTACAATCAGCATATACTACAAACTCACGTCCCAGCAAATAGTGACGAAACGCTTAACAGCTTCAACAACTGCCAACGTTTCCAATTCATAGGAATGATATCTCGACTCAGCGGGGGAAGTGGTTTTGCTAAAATATTCTACTATATGAGGATTGCCATTGATTCGATGCATCAACATAGCACCATAGCCGCAGGAACTCGCATCTGTATGCAATCCAATTGGATATTCTGGGTTGAAGATTACAAGGACTGGTTCATTTGTAAGAATGGTAATAACTTTCTTTCGAATACTTTCCAGCTCTGCATTCCAAGAAAAGCTTTCTTTCACTGATGTAAGAGAATAGACTGGCTTCATCATTTGTGAAAATCCAGGCACAAATTAACGAAAAAATGAAGCCAACCCGATGAATTGTCTCAAGCTACTCACTGATTCTGGGGGAGTTAGGGAGCTCAAGGCAATGATTTTACCCGGATTCAGCCTTATCTCTCCAGCTCTCACCACATATCCCAAATACTGAACCGCAGTTTTAAGAAAACTACACTTTGAAATGTTAAACAAGAATCCAGCCCTATTCAAAATATCAAGAACAACTTTTAATCTCTCCAGACCCAACTCAATGGTAGGTGACACCACCATAATATCGTCCATATAAACAACAACGTATGACAGAGCCAAGTCACCAAGTGCATTCATGACGGTACGCTGAAAAACGGATGATGCATTTTTCAAACCAAACGGCATTTTCAAAAACTCATATTGACCTTCTGGCGTTACAAACTCAGTGTATTCTACCGAATCAGGGTGCATTGGTATTTTAGCGGATATCAGCTAGCCATGTCTAAACAGGTAAAATAATAAGCTCCACTTAATCTGGCAATCTGGTCATCGATGAGCGGCAAGGGGTATTTGTCAGAAACCGTGTTTGAGTTTAGCTCCCTATAATCGACACGAAGTCGGTCCGAACCGTTTTTCTTTTTTACAAGCAAAATAGGGCTAGCGTACGGAGAACAGCTGGGTCTAATGATGTTATATTTTATTAACTCACTTATTTGAGACCGAACTGTTCCCTTTTCTTCAGGGCTGAGTCTATACGGTCGCCGCTGCACGGTTTTGTTTGAGTCATTTAATCGTAATTTCATTTCACCAGTACTAACATAAGAGCAAGGTGTTCCATCAATGAAAGCTGCAGAATATTGTTCAAGTAATTTAATCTTTGTCATTATCTATCAACTCAGTATTAACATTAAATAGACTAATTGGCATTTCATAAGCTGCACAAACATTAACAGATTTTGTTTTCATGATTTCAAATTTATCAAACGAAAGTAAAACATTTAAACCTTGCTTAAGAATTTCTCGTCCAATTACAATATCATTCTGCAATTGTTTATCTTATACGGAATGAAACAATATTTCAAGGGAATTTTCATTAATTACGACAGTACTTAAGATTGTATATACCAGCATCTCCAATACCCTTTAACATTACAATGTTATTGATGCGTTTCCCCGATAAATTTGTATCAATACTCTCTCTGATCAGCGAGCATTCAGCTCCAAAGTCAAAATATATTGGAAAGATCGTACCTCGCTGTGTCATACTTCCTTTAGGCTCTGACACAAAGCACTGATTAATGCTCTTGTGCTGAAATGCTCCTGGTTTGGTAACGATCGCCTCCTTGGAACATATGTTAGCGAAATGTCCACGCTGGCCACACCGATAACAGGTCACGTCCTCTCTCAGCGGCTTCGTTTCCCTCTTGTAGTGGTTTCCAGTTGCATCCTGAAGTTGTTTAGCGCGACAGTTTTTCATTTTGTGGCCTGGCTTCTTACAAAAATGGCACAACGAGGTAGACTGCCTTAAAAGCTTGAAGTCGGGTTCCGTGTGTTCTACTGTTCCAGCACTGCGTTTGTTTGTAAATGTAAACGCCGTCAACTCCGACTGCAGCTTGCCTCGGGTGGTCACATTTGAAGTGAAAATAAGTCTCTGCAAGCGACTGTCGAAATTTGCCATATGCGCCAAAACAGCAGACACAGCGATTTCTTCAATATTCATGTTTCTCCACTTTGACATAAGAGAAGTTACGAGGCGGCTTGCGTACACTGCATGGCATTCGCCAGCAGACGGACGGCTGTTAAAAAGGTTTAACAATATGGCGGCCGACGTCTCTTCGGTCTCATACCGCTGCTTGAAAAGTTCCTTGAACTGGATCCACTCAATTCCTGCGTAGCACAGTTGGGTCAACCACTGCGAAGCACTGCCCTCCATGCAATTTCTCAGTGCCATAATGAGCCCACTGCCCGTTAGCGGATTCTCCGATAAAATAATGTCAGCGGTCACACACCATTGAGAGGCGTCAGCGCCCACTGCGTCAGGGTTAAATTTTGGCAGAGTCACGCCAGTCTTCTGTGTAGTCGATGCCTGTATAGCTTTGGCCAGCTCCAGAACTACACGCAACTGCTCCATAGATATAGCAGGAGTTGGCACAGATCCCACTTCTGATGTTGGATTAGTATTTTCCTTATTTGGATCCGCCATTTTGTAAGGGTTCGTGGTGTGGGCAAACTCTTTCTTTCGCAACTACTTTCTCGGTATTGCAAACTAGAGCTACGAGACAATTATTGCTCCTCACGCAATTTCCATTAGTGTCTATATCTACCTCCCTCACACTCACTACCGCAGAGGAACACGCTCGACGTGTGCTCCCTTTCTCTCGCTACTTTGATCCTCTCCGAGCGAGTTCCTCAGAACACACTCGCTAATGAACACCTGGGCCGTCATAGAAACAGCTACAACTCGACCAAGGAGATGAGACAAACGACAAAGAGCGAAGTACAAAGGAAACAGTGATAATACACTGAGAACAATTAAAAAGGGGATTCGTAGGCAACCGAAATACCAAGATACACAGGGAATATTGTTATGATCCGACACACACATATTCATAGTTGGCTTTAAGTAGTAGTACTAGTAGTAGTAGTAGTAGAAGTAGAGGGCTGCCGCCTGACGCGGGGCGCGTGCTACCGAACCGATCGCGAACATGCAGGAAAGATAGGGGTTAGACTCATATTCGTGGAAAATTTGAGCTAAACATGAAAATATAGCTAAGAAATAGTATTAATTACGGTTAAGGTATGTTAATATTAGTGATTTAAGAAAAGGAAGGGAATTAGTGGTGGATATTATAAGGTAAAAAGAATTATAGTCCGAGCATAAGACCCTTAACGGTTCATGCTAGGAATAATTTGATCTAAAAGTGGAAGGAATAAGTCTCTAGTAGATCTAATAGGAATCGTAAAGTTTTTGCGGCTCAACAAGTCTACGTCACCCTTGATCAGGTTGTGCATAAAAATCACACCAAGCCTTTTTCTACGACTAACTAAGGTTGGAACGTTTATTAAAAGCAATCCACATGGGTAAGATTGCAGTCTCACACCTGCATCCCAGCTGTGGCCACGCAAAAAAGTTTTTCTGGACTGATTCTATATGGTCCTGGTGTACTTTATACTGGGGACACCATACACAAGAGCCGTACTTTAAAATCGGACGAACAAGCGAGATATAGAGAGTCTTCGTTATATAGGGATCGTCAAATTCCTTTGACCACCTCTTCATAAACCCAAGCACGCCCATGGCCTTATTTACCATATAAATGTGTTCAGAAAATTTCAATTTGGGGTCTAGTCTAACACCAAGATCATCAACCAATGTAATTCTCTCAAGAGAACCACCGCAGAGGGTGTAAAGAGCCAACATGGGGCTGGAGCGATGAAATGTCATAACTTTGCATTTCGAGGCATTTAGGTGTAACATATTTGCACAACACTATGACTGAGAGTTATTGGGATCGGATTGAAAGCGAGAGTGAAGTGAAATGTCCTTGTACTGGATACAGAGTTTAACATCATCCGCATACATGAGTACCCGAGAATTTGTAAATACTGAAGGCAGGTCTTTAATAAAGAGTGTGAAAAGTAGGGGGCCTAGATGGCTGCCCTGTGGTACTCCAGAAGTAACCTTAACAGGTGAAGAGAAGGAGTTTTTGAAGAGGACTCGTTGAAACCTAGAACAAAGGTAGCTACATATCCATCTCAAAAGATTAGGCGGAAACCCTAAAAGGTCAAGTTTTTGTGCTAGAAGGGAGTGGTTTACAGAGTCGAATGCTTTACTGAAATCAGTGTAGATAACATCCGTCTGAAGCCTTGGATGATAAAATAAATTTTTGGTTGTTGATCGTCGCTTTGTAAATCCGTGCTGAGATGGAGATATAAGTGATTTACAGAGATGTTGCAAGTGCGGAGATAAAATTTTTCAAACATTTTAGGAATAGCAATTATTAGCATCAGACTTTCTACCTTTCTTATGGAGAGGAATAATAAAAGATTCCTTCCAGATCGGAGGAAAGCATGAAGAATCAATGGATATGGTGAATAGTTTAAGCAGGGGTTCACACAGAGCGTCGGCACAGTACCTGAGTACACAGCAGTGAGCTTTCATTTAACAAGGGGCCAAAATTGCCATTCGACCATGGTAAACTGTATTGATACGGCTGACCAGAGTAGCTTTCATGGGAATAGGTTGTTTGGAAAAATTGGGCAAAAAGTTCGGCAATTGCAGTCATATTTAGAAATGATAGCGAGGATGGATGTGCGGACGTTCTACGCTTACTATTTCGAAGCTGTAAAACTGTTCAGGGTCATGTGAAAATCGTATCCTGCATCGAAATAGGTAATTTTTATAGCATTGAGCATTAGGAAGTCGGAGAACCAACTTCTTGAAATTTTGTATATAGTCTTGATTTGAAGTTTTTTAGACTGGATAACTCTTTGGTAAACCAAGGAGGCTTCCCAGATCTAACCGGACAAGAAAGTGGGACACAAGAATCCAAAAGTGTGTCGAGTACATTGTAAAATATGTTTATGCCTTTCATAACGTACATTGTAAAATATGTTTATGCCTTTCATAACGTTAGTGCAAAAGTACAGAGCGGACCAATCAAAATCCCTAATGAGGTTATTAAGCTTCGTAAACTCGGCTTTACGAAAGCAACGGACACGTTCAGATAGCCTACCCGTTCGATCCAATACAGTAGGCCCAATATCAACTGACACTTCGAATGTAGGATGGTAGGAGTCTTCAGGTATAGTGAGCGGTAGGGCTCGGGTTACACATAGTTGACTTGAGACAGGGATAGGTCCAACAAGCCGTATATAATGTCGTGTCGTGTTTCGACTCGTTAACCGAAAACCAAACAGTACCAGGCAAATTGAAATCGCCAAGAACTATCATATGGTCTTTATCTGATAGCAAGGAAGAAACCGTTTTTAAAGCGGACTAATGCTCGAGGAAGGTGGAAGGTGGAATATACGAGCAAGTAATGAAAAGCCTGAGAGAATCAGTTTTACGCACAAGAATTCCAGGTCTTGATGAGCCAGGACTATGAAATGTTCCGACGTAAAGTTTGAGTCCACTGCAATGAGGACCCCTCCTCCACGTCGAGACGAACGGTCGTTTCTAAAGATTGTGTACCGACCTGCCAAAACTTCGGTACTAAGGATGTCCGGCTTTACCCAGGTTTTGGTTAACACAATAACGTGGATTAGGGTGCGAGACTCTCAAGAAAAAGAGTGCTGAGCTTACTACGCAAGCCTCTAGCATTCTGGTAAGTAACTAAAGGTAAGGAAGCTATTTTTTTGGATGGGTTGAAATAGAGCGGGAAGATGAGGGTGGAGATGGACCACTGGTCTGACTACTAGGAAGAGTTACGGGGGGCCTATTCTTCTTCTTAGCATTGTATTCTTTCACAACCAAATGCTCCGGCCAAAATTTGGCAGAGAAAATGGTGGCGAAATGAGTCGGGGAGACGTCCTGGCATAAGAGAAATTAAACTTCTTCACCTTTAAGCCATCGGCTTTTATTTTGCTTAGAATAAAAGCAGTTACATCGTTAGATGTAAGGTTAGGGGCAAGTCGTGATACAACACCTACCTGTGGACCACAGGTCTGAGACCTTTGATGGCAATATCCGGTGGTCTGGGACGTCTATTAGCTGGTGGGAGCGAGACTGATGGGATAGTTAAGGAGTTGGGTGCGGACTCGACAGACACGGACGCTACAGACATATCTACCTGCATACTCTCCGAAGTGATGCATTCGGGTCCCGAATATGCCCTTGGAGTGACAAACGCGATCAACTGCTGCACTGACGGAGTGGTCGGAGTCAGTTTTTGGATGCCGGCGGACGAGAGGCATTCGGCACTTGCAAGTCCCGCGGTGTAGACTTCTTGCGCCTCGGAGACTCAGAGAGGCAGAGGACATTTATTCCGTATATAAGTATTTGGAGAACCTTTCCATGAGGAACTGTGTCTGGCAGCAAACGCCAGCGCTTAACTTTACTGCCAGATGCATAATAAAAATCATCTTCATTAAAATTATTTTTACATATTCTTTTTTTCGTTTAAGGTTGAGTTGCATCCATAGTTTCCTTTTTTTGCAATCTTTCGGAACGCATATTAACCGACTCGACAAATTCTGCACGTTTGCGGCATTTTTTTTGAGCGTCCGAACGCAGACACAACTACTCATAACGAGCTAACAATTCGTACTGAGAAAAATAAACTCCGAAAAGAGAGCGCACTGCGGGACGGAACCACCTTATATAATTTCATCATCACACAACCACTTTTACCACAAATCTAATATACCCCTTAACACTTTGAGAACGGGTATAAAAAGACATTTAATATTTGTATACAAAAGTTACACATAGCTACAGTTTTTAGTGAAATACATCACTTATTAATGCATAACTTTTTAGGGAAATACATTGTTGGAAATCATGGATCTCATGGTTCGTCACAAGCAGACGACGCAACCAACGCTACTCCCAGGTGAAGATATCAACAACGAATTCAAAGAGGCAGCACAGGCCGAAAGACAGAAGACGTCGATCGAAGAAAGAAAAAACCGAGAGCTCAGCACACAGGCGGCCAATCGACGGAAAGGCGCTGGCCAAGATTATATAACCAACCCCCACCGCAGCAAAATCTAAGTAAGCAGAGCTATCAAATGATGAGATTCACACCCAGCAACAACGAAAACTAAGCACACGCCAAAATACAGGAGACTGGCTTACGCAATAAGTACATTATGTTCAGGGCAGCAGCGCTGTTAACAGGGAAGAGTTAACAGTCGGTTGACCGGCGTGCTAACAGCGGACTGTTAGCACGCTCGCACTCTTGTGCCCTTCGCTCTCGCGCTGGGCAGTCACGATCCAGCAGTCTCTCGACACATACGAGCTAGATACCTAGCATATCACCCCCGCGGTATTCCTACATATCAAATCGACGCCCCGACTACTTTTTTAATGGGAATTTGGGAACCTTCCGTCATCCACCCCACTAAGATCCACCCCGAAGATAAGTATGACTTGTTTTTGCCACAAATCGCCTCCATTCGCGGTTGTGTTCCGAAATTCCTCTGTCCGAGTTCCGTGATATATGTATATATATCCTTATATACAGTCACGAGATATATATGTATATATATCCTTATATACATATATCTTCATACAGTGCTATCCAGTGTCTGTGGTCCCTTCTATTTTGACACCGCCATATTATCGGCGATTCCGGCCGTTCTCCGTTCCTGCACCTCAAATAATCAGTGCTACGGTAGTTCTTCAGTTCCTTGTGTCTGCCCATTACTCGCGGAAAAATTAAAAAAAGTTTATTAACAAAAGCTTTCCGAGCATATGTACATATGTACGCACAATTCAGGCCATGAGAGCGGCTTGCGTATATACACCCACAATAACATACATACATTCACATATGCACATTCCTCCGCACATTCCGAGTGCAAGAACAACAACATACATACACGTATGCACATTCCTCCGCACATTCCGAGTGCAAAAACAACAACATACATACAAATTATTATGTTATGATCCCCTGTATGACCGGGGCTTCAGCCACCGGAAGAGAAAGATCGGGTTTTTTATTGAATATTTATTACCGGCCAACTGGCGCGGTGAAGAATCAGATTAAATCTAAATTAAATGAAATACAAAGAAGTTGAACTGCCAACCAATTTGGGCAGCGCTGCCTTACAGCGGTCCCCAATTCTGCCCCGTCAGCAGCTCGTGCAGACGTTGGCGGCGATCAGCGGATGTTAATGCAACATCGTAACCTGATGCCGCCCATCCACTCCAGTGCGGTATCAGCGTTCTTCCAAATGGAATTCCACTGATACCCTGCAGCTAGTGGGGAGTGTTAACACATACATACACATTCCAGCACCAATAAATAATAATAATAAGTCAAATAGTTATACATTTATTTCGATAGTTGGCTCCCAACTATATACATACATCAAGCCCACACAATAAAATACCACACCCCGGATTTAAATACCGCATTACACCACTCCGCGCAAGTGCCCTATTTAAAATAAAATCCGCGATTAAGTGCAATTCATGCCCTCTAGCCAATTTTTCCTGCCGCTTCACCACTTCCAACATCATCCAGTTGCCAAAAAAATTACTCGCGACCAAGGCACGGCGCATTCCTAGTAATTATTTGGCAATTTAAACCGCCAAATTGCAAATTGTGTTTCGGCGTCAATCCAAGCAAGAGCACGTTTGATCTCTGTTCCGAAGAGAATCATCCCATCCGACTATGTCCTCGCTTCCTGCACATGACCCTTGATGCTCGTTCCAGCTACATTAAGCAAAAGCAGATTTGTTTTAACTGCTTCGCAAAAGGCCATCAACTGCGAGACTGCCAAAGCACTCACAATTGTATCATTTGTGGGGGCCGGCACCATTTCCAGAGTAGCTTCCAATCTCCCAACTGTGACCAAGCTCACTTCTAATGCTTATTCGACTTTGTCATTTCGCCCTAGCCTTCCACATCCAGACATGGCGTCTCGATCCAGCTTTGATCGCACCGTGGAGAGAAGACGGTCACGAGGCACTAAGTCCTGCCAATGCCGAGTCTGCTCTGAAATGCATCCGGCCAGGATTGCCGAAGCGGTGATCGGTGTAAGGTGTGTAACCGGAACCACCACACATTGCTGCACATGGACAATGTGCAACAACCACACTCTTCTCGACGTCCACCCGGACCACCTCCAGCGCCGTCTACAGCTCCTTCATCCCGTTTCGGGGACCGCCTTCGTCCACCCGGACTCGCTACTGAACCCAACCTTTATTGCAATCCTGCAAGGGGGGGGAGAATGTTTAGGGCAGCAGCGCTGATAACAGGGCAGAGTTAAAAGTCGTTTGACCGGCGTGCTAACAGCGGACTGTTAGCACGCGGACTGTTAGCACGCTCGCACTCTTGTGCCCTTCGCTCTTGCGCTGGGCAGTCACGATCCTGCAGTCTCTCGACACATACGAGCTAGATACCAAGCATATCACCCCCGCGGTATTCCTACAACAACTACAAATATACACATATCAAATCGACGCCCCCGACTACTTTTTTACTGGGAATTTGGGAACCTTCCGTCATCCACCCCACTACAAACACATAAGATAATATTAAATAAACCAATATTCCGAAAAATACATTCCTTTCCCACTCGTATCATATTGAAGAGATAAAACGCGAAGAGCCCCACGAAATTCCTTTACCACGGTACCGGTGCACAACGATCACCTTACCTGGAGATTGGACACTGTCTGGAGGGCTGATGGTGAGGTAACCCTCTGTAACCGACCAATCGGTCTGCACGCGCTTACCAATAAGTCAGAATTTAAAAATATATACGTAATTCCCTTCCCGACTCTCAGTAACATTAAGAACTTATGTTAGATATTGGTGGGAAAATCGATGCCCGGCCAACCCATAAAAGGCACTGCCTGACATGGAGAACCGGTAGAAGATTAAGACGGAAAATAAAGATACACATTCAGGCTGGCTCCGTTTTTCACATTCACTTTGCGTTTTACTTTTCAGCAAAAAGTATGACTTTTCATTTCGACGCGCTCTGGAATCCACTTATGTGAATTCGTTTACACTATGTACTGTTAAGCGCGAAATTTACCGCTTTTATACCCACGCGTTTCCGATGATCCTATTGGGCTTTGAGGTGGCTCAGAGGGGGCCTAGCTGAGGCCACCGGACTGGTCGCGGGTTGCGGATAGCGAACGGCCTACCCTGGGGGCAGGTCAACTGCGAATATGCGGGCATCCCAAAGAGACCCAACTAAGTTGACTCTGAAGGAGAGCACCGAAATAAGCAGTCCCGGACAGCCAGCGGGTGTTCGCGAAGCAGCAACACCGACGATGCGCTTGTGGTGCCGCCTCTCATTAAGTAGCTCACACACTTCCTCTCCCCACATACCTACCTACCCACATCCCAACCCCAACACTCACCTAACACCGGGCCGGACTAAGGTGTCATTCGACCCGTGCCAAGAGTCAGCCTGGCTGGGGGCCCGGTATAAAAACTAGCCCAGTCGCTAACGGAGAGCTCAGGGACTTGGCAGCCCCCTATTCTAATGATGCCTTACCCGAGTAGTGTGGAGCTCTGCCGGGGTGGACCGTTCCCCTTCTCTGCAGCTCGTGGGAACTACATGGAAAACTAAAAAAATTCACACACATACAAAAACAACACAAAGGAGGAAGGCACTCCCCAAATGCCGACTTGGAGAAATCCCAGGCTGGAGAAGGCAGCGGCCCAAAGGCCTGGCCAGACCCGCTCCAACGCAGGAAAGACCTGCAAGGCGGAAAATACTGGCGTGAACCTGGTGGGGTCCCATCCCGAATCGGGGGTGGGCGGCACGTCAAAACCCAAAACGGACACGGAGGCAGCTAAGCAACACTGCGGCTGCCCGACCTTCTGGTAAAGTGGAGGGTGACGATCTGCCATCAGCCAGTACGAAAGCCAAGTACTCATATGCCGAAAGAGGAGTGCAGGGCACATACTCCGTCGGCAGGAAACGAGCACGGAGACCAGCCCATCGGCCGAATGGCTGAAGAAGGTGGAGTGGGCCACAGCGGTACTCCCGGACTTCGGCATGAAGCCACCGAGGGAGGCCGTCCAAGCCAAGCGACAACGCTCGCAAAAGACGCCAAGACCCACTGCGAAGCGATCAAGGGTCCAGGCAAACATTTCCTTCGCTCAAATTGCCAAAGAAAGGACACTAATTGGTGTCCTGGACAGAGGCAGAGCCGATGGAAGGATTCCCCGAAACAAGTGGAAGTGGGTGGAAGCGCCACTGGCCGACCGCTGCTTCGAGCTACTGGAAAAAGAACCTGGACCACCCCCAGTCTGCAAGGACATGGTTCCAGGGAAACACCAAGATCGTAGCCTGCGAAGACGAGCGCTCTGTGCAGCTATATAAAGCAGCGGTAGCGCAAGTCGGAGAGGTCTACCCCGGGGCGAAGCTAGTCGTGGTGGACTGGAGCGAAGTGCCCAGTAGACCCAGGACCCGCATTTGGGTGCCCGCCTCCATGAAGGAGCCGGAGCGCATCCTAAAGATGTTGCAGCGATGCAACCCCCACCTTCCAATAGAGGACTGGAAGGTGGTCAAAGTTGAGGCGACGCAAGGCCCCACAAACCAGGCGGTGGTCGTCCTCAATAAGGAGTCGCTGGCCCCGATTGAGGCAGCTAAAGGAGAGCTGAACTTCGGCTTCAGCTCAGTCACCATCAAAGTGTACAAGTCGGATGCAGCGACCGGGGCGCGTTCTGTCGACAACCCAATCGAGCAGGACGTTGCCTCGGAGATCGAGGCACCCGACAACGAGCTGGAGCTGGAGCAAGACGGCTACTCGACAGACTCGACTCTCATGAGAGACTTCGAGGCCATGTGTCACG
The DNA here is from genome assembly GCA_035043285.1 of Drosophila subsilvestris. Taxonomy (NCBI): domain Eukaryota; kingdom Metazoa; phylum Arthropoda; class Insecta; order Diptera; family Drosophilidae; genus Drosophila; species Drosophila subsilvestris. Next base: position 88,187 of record JAWNNB010000568.1, read on the forward strand.
GCGAGGTGAGCGACGACTCAGATTCGGACACAACAGTGGTGGAGGTTGGTCTTAAGGATGTCTCTAAGACTTCTACAGATCAATCTCCACCACTGTAAAGCAGCATCTGCTGCCCTCATACTCCGCTTGGACGCGAGCGAAGCGGAGATAGCGCTAATCCAAGAGCCTTGGCTAGTGGGAGGCAAGGTCTGTGGTTTGGCGTCGAAGGACTACAAGCTGATTGTAGCCCAAACCGAAGGTAAAATTCGTACCTGCATTCTGGCAAGAAAGTACCTAAATATCTTTCTGCTCCATAATTTTAGCAATGGCGACAACACGGCGGCTAGCCTAGAGCTACAGGGGACACACCTAAACCTGGTGTCGTCCTACATGGCTCACGAGGAGAGCGATCCTCCAAGTGACCTCGTTCGCAAGATCACATGCGATAGTGAAAGGTCGGACACAGGCCTTTTAATAGGCTGCGATGCCAACGCTCACCACACCCAATGGGGGAGCTCGGACACAAACGTAAGGGGTGAGTCACTCTTTAACTTCATTCTAAACTCCAATCTTGTTATCTGCAATCGAGGTAACGACCCTACTTTTATCATAAAAAACCGACAGGAGGCTATTGACCTCACACTAGTGTCCCACAAAATGTCAGACATAATCAAAAGTTGGAGAGTCTTAGAAGACCACTCCTTCTCCGACCGAGACAATACTATCTCTCGAGAGCCCAAAACCCCAGGAAAGCCAACTGGGATCTATATATGGCAAGCATGGAAAGATTACTCCCTCCCACACTACCAAAATGTCCGGACTCTCCGGACGATCTAAATAGCCTGGTAAATAGCTTAACCGAAGCGTGCAACAAGTCCTTCGCGGCAGCATGCCCCTCAATCAGACCCAAAGGGAAAAAGAAACCCCCTTGGTGGTCAAAAGAAATAGATATCCTACGTAAGAACTGCAGGTCCCTTTTCAATAGAGCCATAAGCGGTAGCGAGGAAGAACACTGGCCGAACTACAAAAGCAGTCTAGCCCTATACAAAAAGGAAACTAGGAAAGCAGAAAGAGCTTCTTGGCAAAAATTTTGCTCCGACATTAAGGACACATCGGAAGCTGCGAGGCTACGTAAAGTCCTCTCTAAAACAACTCCCTCGGTGGGATACCTCAAGAGAGTGGATGGTACGTGGACGAACTCGAGCGAGGATTCCCTACTTGAGACCCACTTTCCCGGGTGCACTACCATCGAGCCGGCAGCCCCCACAAGTGAGGGCCCGATAGCCTCGATGGCACACATTCTCTCAAAACGGAACATAAGCTGGGCGGTAAACAGCTTCAAGTCCTTCAAATCTCCTGGTCCCGACCAGGTCTTTCCGGCACAATTACAGAAAGCCGGGTACATGGCATTAACTGGCTACAATGTATCTTCAAGAAGATACTGCTAGTGGGAAAAATTCCCCAGCTTTGGCTCAAGGCTAAAATAGTCTTCATCCAAAAGCAGGGAAAGCCTCACATACAACCCAAAAGACTTTAGACCAATAAGTCTGTCGTCCTTTCTTCTCAAAACCTTTGAGAGACTAGTCGGGCTACAGCTGAGATCAACCATAAATCCTCAGTGGCTGTCAGGCGCACAACATGCCTACCAGATAGGAAAATCTACGGAAACGGCACTCTATGAGGTAATCTCAGCGGTGGAGAAATCCATCGGCGTCAAAGAATACTCCTTAGTTGCGTTCCTCGACATCGAGGGAGCATTCAACAACGTCACTCCGGGGGCCATCACGGATGCTCTGACTGACCTGGGGGTGGATCGTCACTTGGTGATGCTCATTGATCAATTGCTCACATGCAGGACGGTGACATCATCTATGGGATCTTCCACTGAATCAAGGTATGTCAACAGAGGCACCCCGCAAGGTGGTGTCCTGTCTTCACTTCTATGGAACATGGCAGTCAACAAGATTATATGCAACCTGGAAGGGGGAGGCTGCAAAGTGGTGGCATACGCGGATGACGTTGCCATTATCTTTTCGGGAAAATTCCCTCAGACACTGTGCGATCTTATGACCGCAAAGCTCGCGCGACTGTCCGAATGGACAACGTCGCGGGGCTTGGGAGTTAATCCCTCAAAAACGGAACTTGTGTTGTTCACAAACAAACACAAAGTCCCGCCTCTAAACCCCCCGATATTAATCTGATGCAGGCTCTCCTTCAGTGACAATGCCAGATATTTAGGGCTGGTAATTGACAGGAAGCTAGAAGCTAGCCAATACCCACTGTACCAAGAGTACTTAAAAGGCATATTGCATATTGGCTATATATGCATACTACAATATCCATTGGACGATGCTTGGGTTCATGCTCTATTTCAATCCAATGGCCTTTTTGCTCCGCTGCCGGCGTCTCGGGCAGCGCAGCTGCGCGGCCATACGCTAAGATACTCAAAATATGATTTCAAGAATTCAATCAATAAAGTCGGTAGATTAAGAACGGATGTTCTTGCGGTTTAAATTCGTCGTAACACGCTGCATAATACATGGCGACCATGACAAAGTGACAAGTGAAATCAAGTGTTTGCCGACGGCAAACGTAAAAAAATATATATATATAATAAATAAAACAAATTGAAAATTTGAAAGAGAAAATAATAGTCCTCAAGGAATTCAGGGGTACCTGTGAGTAAGCGGATGCACCACAGCCCCAACAGGACTGTGTCCTGGGACAGGACAAGCTGCTAAAAGTTGACGGCAATGCACATTTGTGTGTAATCAAGGAAGATTTTTAGGAAATAAATTTGATGAAAGACCTTTCAAAGGCACCGACAACGCTACATAGAGCGTGCAGCGAGATAACAATGACCTGTGCGAAGACCAGCACCGGCACCGGCACCGCCTGAGCTCAGAGGCCACGGACATCAGCAGCAGCAACAACAAGCGTGAGAGGCCTACCGTCCCTTACGCCAACGAGGGAAATCTGGAGTTAGATCTCCTGAACGCTGCTCCTATTGAGCAAAGGGACAAGCCAAGCCTACAGGAGGCGTTAGAGGCTTGTCCAATCGATGGACCACGCCCACTCACAATAGCTGAGTACCGGGCATGACAGGAAAAACCAAAGCAACCTAAAAAGAAGCGGGGGGGGAGAAGAACAAAACTCCTCCGCCAACGACGGCTGGCAAAGGACATGCTGGCTGTCGCAACAAAAGACGACGAGAAACGGCAACACCAGGAGGCAATCAAAACGATTGACCAACAACTTTGCAAGGGCAAAGAAACGTAAATAAGGCTGCATTCATTTGCCAAAGCCTTCATTTACCATTAATTTAACATAAAACCTCTCACGTTGCTGCGTGAAAACGCTACTTGAAAAAAACTAACAAAACCAATAGGCTATTACTAATACATATGGCTGGTATTTTAATTGTATAAATAACGATGTAAATCAGCCATATGCCCTAAATAAAAACTCTTAATTTGAAACAGGATTATTAATCAAACAAAATAATGCCAACATTAGAGGCAATTAGAAAAGTCCACATTAGGGACCCACAATTTTCAGTTAGAATCCAACAATTGGTCTCAACGACCCCTAAAAGCATATTAGAGCTCGAGTACATGTACATGGATACATATCAAATAGATTTTTCCCCTTTAATCGATTGCTCGAGAACACAGAAGGCAATCGTATAAACTACCATTCCAGGTATAATTGTTAAATCAGTCATTAGTGAGAATTCCATTCTGGGCAGAGTCATTGACTTTGTAGTATTTAAAAATTAAATCTCAAGAATGGAATGGAGTGAAATCTATAAATCACTATTAGACATAAAAAATAGGTTTGACAAATCCTATAAATCAATAACGCAAAATAGGACGATACAAAAGGCCACAATAGAAAAACATGCGTTTATATTAGTTGAATGCTTTAATGAAGCACGACAGCTAATCCACATAAATAGGACAAATATAATAGATAGAAATTGGTCGAAAGTATCAAAGCTCTTGATCAGACTTCGATCGAACTTGATAACGATCCAGAATAAATTCGAATTGGATATTTCAATCCCAACCATACTGAATACTCCTCTAACTATAGATATTGAAAAACCAGGATCAAGTCAAGACAAGGAAATTGACCTTGTCTGAGGAATCAGTAGAAGAGCAGGAAGAATACATTGAAGGAAAAGATCTACACGATCTAACAATCCTCGCGGTACTAAAAATACCAGAAGTAGAGGAACAGGAACTTGATTTTTCGGACTCGGATTCTTTTAATAGTGTAACGGAAATAAAACCCGTTGCAATGGCCGATGAAACGATTGCCCAACGGGCATATATTAAAGATATTTCACACGCCATCCCTGAATTCAATGGACAGAAGATCCATATGCAGAGATTCGTTACTGCCATAAACTTAGTCAATTTGACAAAAGGGCCTTATGAATCTCTAACTGTCGAGGTGATTAAATCCAAAATTATCGGCTCTACACTATACAAAGTCCAGGATGAGACGACCATCGAGTCGATCATTCGTAAATTGAGAACAACAATTGTCGGTGATACATCTGACGTAGTTAAGGCTAAAATGGCAAAAATATGCCAAAAAGGCAAAACAGCCACGCAATTTACAAAAGAGATCGACGAGATGCGAAAACTTCTAGAAGCATCATATATCGATGAGGGTCTGCCAGCTGAGCACGCTGATAAATTCAGCAGCAAAGAGGCCATTAGCACAATGGTTAAAAATTGTGAGCATGGCAGACTTAAGACCATTTTAGAAGCAGGCACATTCCCTACTATGAATGATGCCATAACTAAATACATCCAATGCTCTACTGACATGACTGGAAATGCAAGTTCAATATTGTATACCTCTATCGTGGTAGAGGAAATGGTCGTGGTTACAACCACAACAGTAGCTACCCAAATAACAACAACAACAATTCAAATAACTATAGAGGTCGTATTGGTTGTTATAGAGAATAACCGTGGAAACGGAAACTCCTATAACAACCAATACGACAATAATAGAGGTACACGACAAAACAACGTCCTTCTTACCCAGACGGCTTCGGGAAACTCCCAAGCACCTTTAGATATTCAACAATAAAAACAACAGTTCATACCATCAATCTCAATTTTAATATTTTCGTGTCATTTAACAATGCACACACAGGAAAAAAATTAAAATTCCTAGTAGATACAGGAGCGAACATATCGCTAATAAAAGAAAATTCAGATGTCTTCAATGACATAAAATCAGAAACAATAATAGATATTCAAGGTATAGGCGATAGTATTATAATATCCCAAGGCCTTGCCCCAATAGAGCTTCAGACAGACAAATATATAATTCCACACAATTTCCATTTAGTAACAAAAAATTTCGCAATGCCATGTGATGGAATAATAGGGATTGACTTCATAAAAGATTTAAATTGTCAAATTGATCTTAAACCTTCAGACGATTGGTTCATAATACGACCAAATAATATCGATATCCAAATTTATGTTCCAATAACATACAGTGCTGGTAACAATACCATACTTCTACCAGCAAGATCCCAAGTTGTCCGAAAAATAGAACTAACTTCAAATGAAGATAGTGTTCTAATACCAAACCAGGAAGTACAAACTGAACCACTTTCGAATTACAATGTAATTCAAACCTCTCCTAGAGTTAGAGAACAAACTGTCTTAGCTCAACTAACAAAAAACTTCCCAAATCAATTTAAACCACAGTTAACGAAACTGTGTTCCAAATATAGTGACATATTCGGGCTTGACACCGAATCTATACAAGTAGGGAAATTAATAGATGACAAAATAGTCGAACCATCAGTGTCAGAATACAACAGCCCCCTTTTGCTTGTACCAAAGAAAGCCCTTCCGGGCACTGAACAAAAGAAATGGCGATTAGTAGTTGACTATCGTCAAATAAACAAAAAACTTCTGTCCGATAAATTTCCATTACCTAGAATTGATGACATTTTGGATCAACTAGGTAGAGCGAAATACTTCTCATGCCTTGACTTAATGTCAGGTTTTCATCAAATTGAATTAGAAGAAAGTTCAAGAAACATAACGTCTTTTTCAACGAGCAATGGCTCATATCGCTTCAAGCGATTACCATTTGGTTTAAAAATAGCGCCAAATTCATTTCAAAGAATGATGACTATTGCATTCTCTGGACTTGAGCTTCGCAAGCATTCCTATAAATGGACGATCTCATAGTCATTGGTTGTTCCGAAAACCATATGCTCAAAAACTTACAAGATATTTTTGAGGTATGCAGGAAACACAACCTGAAATTACATCCACAAAAATGTTCATTTTTTATGCATGAAGTGACCTTTCTCGGTCACAAATGCACAGATAAAGGAATCTTGCCAGATGACAAGAAATATGACGTCATAGCGCTAGAAGATTCGTTGCATTCTGCAATTATTACAGACGTTTTATTAGAAACTTCGCCGACTATTCCCGGCACATAACTAGATTATGTAAAAAGAATGTCCCATTTGAGTGGACAGATGAATGTCAAAATGCATTCCAGCATTTAAAAGATCAACTTATAAAACCAACTCTATTACAATACCCAGACTTCACAAAGGAATTTTGTATAATAACGGATGCAAGTAAGCAAGCGTGTGGAGCGGTTTTAACTCAAAACCATAAAGATCTCCAGCTTCCTATAGCATACGCGTCCAGATCATTCACCAAGGGTGAAAGTAATAAGAGTACAACAGAACAGGAATTTGCAGCCATTCACTGGGCAATTAATCATTTTCGACCATATATTTATGGAAAACACTTACCAGTGAAAACTGACCATAGACCACTTACGTATCTATTTTCGATGGTTAACCCAAGTTCTAAACTTACACGCATGCGGCTCGAACTAGAAGAATATGACTTCACAGTAGAATATCTAAAATGTAAAGATAATTTTGTGGCAGATGCACTGTCGCGCATAACAATAACAGAACTTAAAAATATCACAGCCAATATCAGAAAAGTCACTACAAGATATCAAAGTAGACAAAAATCCTGGGCAGGAGAACAAAAAATAAAATTGCATACGCAATCTAAAGAAAATGCTTTAAAGCCCAACGTATATAACGTCATTAACAACGATGAAGTACGAAAAGTAGTGACCTTGCATGTAAACAATAATTTATGTTTTTTCAAACATGGAAAGAAAATTACAGCAAGATATGAAGTTAGCGATTTATATACTAATGGAATTCTTGACTTAGGTCAATTCTTCCAAAGGCTTGAAAAGCAAGCCGGTATACACAACATCAGCCAACTCAAAGTGGCACCGTGAGAAAATATCTTTGAACAAGTTTCAATAGATAATTTTAAACAAATGGGCAATAAAATATTAAAAACATTAAGAGTAGCGCTACTCAACCCGATGACCCTAGTAAAAGAAAGAAAAGAAAAAGTAGCAATACTGTCTACATTACATGACGATCCAATTCAAGGAGGACATACAGGCATAACAAAAACCTTGGCCAAGGTCAAAAGACATTACTTTTGGAAAAATATAAATAAAGATATAATAGAGTACATTCGTAAATGTCAAAAATGGCAAAAAGTCGAAAACGACTAAACCTACAAAAACCCCATTAACAACAACAGAAACCCCACAAACGGTATTTTTCAGGGTAATCGTGGATACAATCGGTCCACTACCCAAATCCGAAAACGGCAACGAATATGCGGTTACTCTAATATGTGATTTAACAAAATATCTAGTTGCGATACAAGTAGAAAACAAAAATGCTAGTACAATAGCAAAAGCTATATTTGAAGAATTTATTCTGAAGTACGGTCCAATGAAGACGTTCATTACGGACATGGGAACAGAATATAAAAACTCAATCATTAACGACTTGTGTAAATATATGGAAATAAACAACATAACTTCCACAGCACATCACCACCAGACCGTTGGAACTGTAGAAAGAAGTCACAGAACCTTTAATGAGTATATACGTTCGTATATATCAGTTGATAAAACTGATTGGGACGTATGGCTTAAATATTTTGTCTTTTGTTTCAATACAACACCATCCCCTTCACACAGCTATTGCCCATACGAGTTAGTATTTGGCAAGACTTGTAATCTACCAAAGTACTTTAATAGCATAGGTAATATAGAACCTATATATAATATAGAAGTAGAAGTAGCATATAAAAGAGCCAGAATCATGTTAAAAGATGGCAAGCAAAAACAAAAACTTAGGTACGACATTAGTGGTTTAGATTTTGCACTAAAAATAGGAGACCAGGTTTTATTAAAAAATGAAACTGGTCACAAGTTAGACTATAAATATAAAGGACCATAAACTTTTTACTTTTTCTAAATACATTTTTCTAAATATCTATCATATTAAAATTACATAAAATTTAATTTTACAAAATAACTTCATAAATATTACGCTATTTTTCAAAAGGAGGGAGATGTTGTATGCATATATAGCCAATACCCACTGTACCAAGAGTACTTAAAAGGGAACACACTGTAACACTTTGTTACAGTGTTTATGCAATAAACATTCGCAGGCATATCTGTGCGACGAAATACGATCACACATATATGCCTGGTACTACCTTAGTGCAGCGTCGGCATGTATAGCATAGCCGACGGCACTTGAATATGATCCACACAAGCATGTGCAAGTTAACACTCCCCACTAGCTGCAGGGTATCAGTGGAATTCCATTTGGAAGAACGCTGATACCGCACTGGTGTGGATGGGCGGCATCAGGTTACAATGTTGCATAAACATCCGCTGATCGCCGCCAACGTCTGCACGAGCTGCGAGGCAGCGCTGCCCAAATTGGTTGGCAGTTCAACTTCTTTGTATTCATTTTAATTTAGATTTAATTTGCATTCGAACCGCGCCGGTTGGCCGGAATAAAGAACATTAAATAAAATCGATCTTTCTCTGCCGGTGGCTAAAGCATCGGTCGCATAAGGAAAAGTAACTTAATAATTGGCGCCCAACGGGTTAAAAGATTAATAAAAATCGAACCCCGAACCAACGCGAGTGTGTGAACGCCGCAATAAAAAAAGGGGAAAAAACCTTTAAAATATTCAAAAAACAAATTGAGTGAAAAAACAAAACAAAAGAAAAAGTGCCAAGCGCAAGTATAACAAGGCAAAGATTTTACAAATCCAAATAAAATACATACAAGTCTTCGCTGCCAAGTGCTAAAAACAGAAAGAAAAATAAAAAACAAAGGAAGGAAACGGGCTGAAAGGCAATCCCTCGCTCAGACTCAAGGAAGTGCTGAAAAAAACAAAGAAAGGAAACCAAAGGAGCTGAAGGGCAATCCCTCGCTTCCAACGAGAAAGATACCAGGAAAAAATAGGCTGAAGGGCACTCCCTCGCCTCAGGAAAATAAGAAACCAACGCAGGCTGTAGGGAATTCCCTCGCCCAGGACACATCCAAGTCAGCGCTCAACCGGAGGAAAACATAAAAATTTTTTTTTTAATTAGCAGCACTCCTACTGCATAAAACATGTAAGTGAATTGTTAAGTGAGAAAATTCTATGTCAGTATAAGTGCATGTAAATAATTGTCGGTCCCAAGCAAGAAAAATACATTTTGAATGAGTTAACACCATTATTACCATTATTAGTGATTTGTGAAAAAAAAAAACGCTAGGTCAAAAGTTCCGTATGTCCGTGTAGTTAAAACAAGTTAGCACAATCACATGAGTGACAGGCAGAATAACGAAGATAGTGACGATAGTCTAAGTTCCCTCGTAGAAGGCCTCTATATAGTAGGCCAAGTACCAGCAAGAAATAGGCGGCCACAGCAAGTAGCACAACCAGAAATGGATCCAGACCATCCAGATCCGAAATAAAATAAAAGGGGCAGCACACAACGTGTTGTCGTCGTTCAACACAATGTTGAACTTCAAAGCAATTGTTAATAGATTAGACAGCTGATGACCATGCGACAGGGAAACCTGTCATTAACAGAGTACTATGATGAGCTAGAAAAGCAGCTCTCCCTCATTACGAATAAAAATGTGATGAGTTATTCCGCAGAAGCAGCGGAGACCCTGAACCAAAGGGCGAGGGATGACGCCTTGGAGGTGTTCATCGCCGGATTGAGAAAGGCCTTAAAAGCGGCCGTCTTTCCGGCAAGGCCAAAGGACCTGCCGACCGCTCTGGCCATAGCCCAGTCGGCAGAGTCAAGCGAGGATCGAAGCATTTTAACTGCAACCTACGCCAAGGCCATCGAGGAGAAGTCCTCTCGAACAAACGAGCGCAAATACCAAGCACCACTACATGGTAACGCAAGGCAACACAGGCCTTAGGACCCCAATTCGTACAAAAGCCCCCATTATGTTAGGAGCCAGGGCAACACCCAGCAGGGCAACTCTTACCAACAGACGAGGGCTCAAAGCCAGGCCCCGGAGCCAATGGACATTGACCCTTCATCATCTAAATTCAGGCAGCCCACGGCTCACAAAAAGTCATTTGGGGCGGGCAATCGCGACAATAGTTTTGAGAAAAAACCAAACGCGTCGGAGCGCACGTCAGGAAACTGGCGGCAAAGGGTGGATCACATTGCTACTGCGAGCAATCGGTCCACGGCGTCCTACAACGACGCCGCCGCAGAGGCAGTCGCTGAAATAGAAGCAGACGCCGAACCTGAATACGAAAGCGATTCAGTGAATTTTTTAGGGGAAGGTCCCTGCTGCCATTCGTTTGGCGAAGAGTAGCGGGGGTTAGTATTAAGCTACTCATCGACACGGGTGCGTCGAAAAATTTCATCAAGCCATTCGAATGGCTCCCCGGCGTCATCCCTGTCGAATCACCGTTCCCCGTCCACTCGATTAACGGGTCGAACAACATAACGAAAAAATGTCCCCTGTCGATATTCGGCAAAATTACCCCGTTCTTTCTTCTAGGAACACTAACGGGCTTTGATGGCATTATTGGCCTCGACCTACTAACGCAGGTAGGGGCCACGCTATCCTTAAAAGAGGGAACACTCACGTTCGGTAACACAACCGAAAGAGTAAAATTCCATAGGTGAACGGGTGTCAACCACACCAGTGTTGTTGATATCGACGCGCCTCCAGCCGTAAAGGCAAACTTCATGCAGATGCTGAAGAAAAGAAGTAAGACATTTGCCGACCCTAACGGATCGCTGCCCTATGATACTTCGGTCGTGGCCACCATTCGCACGGTGGACGACGAACAAATTTACTCAAAGCTATACCCCTACCCGATGGGCGTGGCTGACTTTGTTGATTCCGAGGTTAAGAGCCTCCTGAAAGACATAATTATCCGAAAATCGAGATCACCCTATAAAAATCCTATATGGGTGGTCGATAAGAAAGGCACGGATGAAAAGGGAAACAAGAAGAAACGTCTCGTAATGGACTCTCGGAAGCTCAATCAAAAAACAGTGCCAGACAAGTACCCAATGCCAAGCATCTCAATAATCTTAGCAAATCTGGGTACTGCGAAATATTTTACAACTCTTAACCTTAAATCCGGATACCACCAAATAACTTTGGCGGAACGCGATAGGAAAAAAACTTCCTTTTCCGTAAATGGAGGAAAGTATGAGTTTTGCCGACTGCCCTTCGGTCTAAGGAATGCTGGGAGCATTTTCCAGAGGGCAATCGATGACGTTTTGCGCGATCAAGTCGGCAAAACATGCTACGTCTATGTCGATGACGTGATAATTATTTCCAAGTCCCAGGACGAACACGTTAAACACGTCGACTGGGTACTTAAAAGCCTCTATGAAGCCAACATGAGAGTGGCTCAAGAGAAGTCGCAGTTCTTTAAAACGAGCGTAGAATACCTCGGTTTCATCGTAATCAGCGAAGGCACAAGAACGGACCCTGAGAAAGTGAAAGCTATCCAGGAGTACGTCGAGCCATCGACACTCTTCGGGCTAAGGTCATTCTTGGGCCTGGTGAGTTATTACAGATGTTTTGTGAAAGATTTCGCGGCAATCGCCCGTCCGCTTTCCGACATCCTGAAGGGAGAAAATGGGTCAGTTAGCAAACATAAGTCAAAGAAAACTACCATTTCCTTCAATGAAGTTCAAAGCCTCGCGTTCGAAAAACTTAGGAACATTCTGGAATCAGAAAACGTAATGCTGATGTACCCAGATTATAAAAAACCATTTGACCTGACAACAGACGCATCGGTTTATGGCATAGGAGCGGTACTGTCACAGGGAGGCAGACCGATAACAATGATCTCAAGGACCCTCAAAGACAATGAGCTAAACTACGCTACGAACGAGCGGGAGCTTTTAGCAATTGTATGGGCTTTGGGGAAATTGCGCCATTATATTTATGGCGTCATGGACATAAACGTGTTCACTGACCACCAGCCACTCACGTTCGCGGTGTCGGAGGGAAACCCCAACGCAAAAATTAAACGTTGGAAGGCACGCATCGATGAGCTTGGCGCCAGGTTATTCTATAAGCCTGGAAAAGAAAACTTCGTCGCGGACGCTCTGTCCCGACAAAGCATTTGCGCACTAGAAAGCAGCGCACCACGGTCGGATGCAGCGACAATCCATAGTGAGGTTTCAATGACTTACACGATAGAATCGTCGGACAAACCGGCAAATTGCTTTAGGAACCAGATCATCCTAGAGGAGGCGCGCTTCCCGCTGAAACAGAGTTTTGTGCTTTTTGGCGAAAAAACGCGCCATATAATACATTTTCAAAATAAGGACACTCTCGCTGAGATTGTCAAGACTGTGGTGAACCCACAAGTCGTAAACGCAATCCATTGCGAACTACCAACGCTGGCCTTCATACAGCATGAGCTAGTGAAATCCTTTCCGTCGACGAGATTCTGGCACTGCAAGAATCTCGTCGCCGATATTTTCGATGATAATGAGAAAAAATAAATCATTATCACCGAACATAACCGAGCCCATAGAGCCGCTCAAGAAAATGTGAAGCAGGCCATGACAGACTACTACTTCCCAAAAATGACGAAACTCGCAAGCGAGATAGTCATGGGGTGCAAAATCTGCTCTAAAGCAAAATATGATAGACACCCCAGGAAGCAGAAGCTAGGCCCAACGCCAGTCCCCTCCTTTACGGGAGAAATGCTTCATGTTGACATATTCTCAACAGATAGGAAGTATTTTTTAACATGCGTGGACAAATTCTCGAAGTTTGCCATAGTACAGCCAATAGCTTCCCGCACCATAGTGGACATCAAGACTCCACTCTTGCAGCTGTTGAACATCTTTCCCAACACCAAACAAATATATTGGACAATGAACCGTCACTAAATTCAGAAACCATCAGGTAATTACTGCAAAACAGCTTCGGGGTCAACATGGCTAACGCTCCACCCCTCCACAGTACTTCAAATGGACAAGTGGAAAGGTTCCATAGTACCCTTGTGGAAATAGCTTGGTGCCTCAAAATGGCTAAAGGGATCTCCGACACGGTCGAGCTCTTCCTCCTAGCAACATCAGAGTATAACAGGTCGATGCACTCGGTCACCAACAGAAAACCCATTGATGTTCTGCACGCTGTGGCAGCGGAAGTGAACAAGGAAATTCAGAATAAAGTGCAAAAGGCCCAGATTGTACAGAACAATCGAGCCAACCAAACACGCCAGAACAGAGTTTTTAATATGGGCGAAAGAGTTTTAGTTAAGTCCAATAGACGCCTAGGAAAAAGGCTCACCCCACTGTATGTGGAGGAAGCAGTTGAGGCGGACTTGGGGACAACAGTCCTGATTAAGGGGAGGGTGGTCCATAAGGACAACCTCAGGTAGCTACTCCTTATAGGTCTAAGGAAGTTAATTGGTGGTGGTATTTGGTTAGTTTTACTGCTTATATTTTATACGTATTCTTATCCGCAGGATCGTATGGGTACTTCACCTCCTAACAATAGTCACGGCGCGCGTCACGGACTACTCCCACTCAAGCTACATTCCCATTACGGACGGAACCGTTATGGTTTGGGATGGGCTAGATTACGTCAGGCATACAGCAAACTTGACCGAGTACGGGCGCATTGTCGATGAGACCGCCGGAATGGCAGAACGGTTTCCGCAATCCCACAGGAGACAGTTACTGGACGTTGACTGCAACCACATTAGGGATATGTTGTCCGATATTGGTATTCACCACCGGCTGGCAAGAAGCTTAGACTTCCTAGGTACGGCCCTTAAGGTCGTCGCCGGCACGCCAGACGCGTCCGACTTAGAGAACACTAGATTCACAGAAGCACAACTGGTGCAGGCAAACAATAGGCAAATCAAAATAAACACAAAAGTTCAAAGTCAGTTAAATGACCTTACGAGTACAGTAAGCCAGATCCTCAGCATAGAGAAGAGAGCGCAGATCGACACGGCCCACCTGCACGAAACCTTGTTAGCTAGAAATAGAATTTTAATTACCGAAATTGGCAACCCAATGCTCACTATCACCCTTGCAAAAGCCAACATTGTAAACCCTTCCATTTTGGACCACGCTGACATAGAATCTGTACTCACTGACCAATTCACAGGAGTCACAGTTTCAAACTTATTAGAAGTATCTAGAATTAAAATCTTGCAATCCAATAACATAATCCATTTCATAATAGAATACCCTAGAGTTAGCATAGCATGTAAAAAGGTCATGGTATTCCCGGTTGAGCACAACGGAACGATACTACAATTGACGGAGAACACCGTAGCCCACGACCACGTCCACATTCTGCAAAAGAGAAATGAGGGGTTCCTGCGCGCAGGGATTACACTCCTGGGGCACCGCTCATTGCCTTTCGCAACCGAGCCACCTGGAGCCCATCACCCTCATAGACGATGGTATGGTCATCATCAACAACAGGCCTGCCACAATCAGCTGTGACTCAGACACACTGATCACAACCTCCGGCACGCAGCTGGTCACCTTCAATGACTTCGCGACCATCAACGGATCCCGGTTCCGGAATCGCCATAACATCCAACAGCGGGCCCGCCCTAAACATTACTGGGCATGAGACGATCCTGAGCTTACCATTCCTTCGTCAGCTCAGCGAGGACAACCTAAACTACATCAAGGAAGTCGAGCAGGCTGCTACGGTCAGGCTGAATCCGATCCTCGCTTTCGGGCTGGGAGTGACTCTGTGCGGAGTTCTAGGTGGAATCGTCTACATTAGGTTCCATCTCAAAAGGAGGAGCAACATGAGTCAAATCAACGCAATGATCGAAAGTTTGAGAGTGTCGAGGGCAACCACTCTTGGAGAGGGGAGTAGTTAACACTCCCCACTATCTGCAGGGTATCAGTGGAATTCCATTTGGAAGAACGCTGATGCCGCACTGGTGTGGATGGGCGGCATCAGGTTACAATGTTGCATAAACATCCGCTGATCGCCGCCAACGTCTGCACGAGCTGCGAGGCAGCGCTGCCCAAATTGGTTGGCAGTTCAACTTCTTTGTATTCATTTTAATTTAGATTTAATTTGCATTCGAACCGCGCCGGTTGGCCGGAATAAAGAACATTAAATAAAATCGATCTTTCTCTGCCGGTGGCTAAAGCCTCGGTCGCATAGGGAAAAGTAACTTAATAATTTGCATATTCCCCTCGCGCCTCCCGCGAGTGTGTTCCCTTTTAAGTACTCTTGGTACAGTGGGTATTGGCTATATATGCATACTACTACCTAGCAATAGTTAGGCCAATACTACTCTACGGAGTTACCGTGTAGTGGCCCGCCCTATCAAAAAGGACCATCACAAACCAAATTGGCAAGGTACAGCGTACTGCCACCCTGTGCATCAGTGGAGCCTTGCGCACTACACCAAACGATGCGTTAAACGCCATCTTATGCCTCCAGGGCCTTGACCATGCGGGTATGAGGCAGGCAGAAATGGCAGCAATTCGTCTAAGAGACTCCGACAAATGGGTGTCATCGTCTACATTAGGTTCCATCTCAAAAGGAGGAGCAACATGAGCAACGGAAATAACTTTGTCCCCACAAAAACGGACTACTGCATCCCAAAGGAGTACATAGACACTCCCTTTGAAATAATTATCCTGTAAAGTTATTCCATTATCACTCCGTGTATAAATTATAAAACAGCAAGAACATCCGTTCTTATCGTACATACTTTATTGATTAAAATGTTGAAACAATTCTTGAAGTTTCTTAGCCTATGGCCGCGTAGCTGCGCTGCCCGAGACGCCGGCAGCGGAGCGGCCGCAATGTATCTTTGTATATATATGTGTCTATGCCCAGCGCTGCTGACAGCGAGGGCGCGAGGGAATATGTATGTGTATATGTGTGTGCATGTGCCGTCAAGTCATGGGAATATGTTGACGCTGCACTTGTGTCGCTCGAGGCATTCTTGGGCGATCGTAATACGATAGCTCGTTATGTCTGGGACTTTTAATTACATAAACACTGCAACAAAGTGTTACAGTGTGTTCCCCTTAAGTACACTGGAACAGTGGGTATTGGATATGAACATACTACAATCCCCCAGAGAGACAAATGGCTCGAGGGACCTCCAGGCCCAGAAGGAGCCATACAACTCTTCACAGATGGTTCAAAACTGGACAATAAGGTCGGAGGAGGTATATACTCCGAACAGTTAAACATAAGACACTCTTTTAGGCTCCCAGATCACTGCAGTGTCTTCCAAGCGGAAGTCATAGCGATCAAGGAAGCCCTGTTCTGTCTTCACGAAGCTGCCACTACGGCAACTCACCCAAATATCTACAGTGATAGCCAAGCCGCGATCAAATCGCTAAATGCGATAACATCAAGCTCGGCTACCGTGGCAAACTGTCGCAAGTCTCTTCACGAGATGGCACATCAGTTTGAAATCAGCCTAATTTGGGTCCCGGGCCACCAGGACATCAAAGGCATGCATAGCAGACGAGCTGGCCAGAGCTGGCACAACAATCCCCCTTCTCCACGACAAGGAGGATATTCGTATGCCAATGGCCACCTGCAAGCTCAAAATAACAGAGCATTACAAGCAACTTACAAACGACAGATGGCAATCAGTGCCACTATGTCGCATAACTCGGCAAACCTGGCCCAACATAAATAGGAAGCGCACCGACGAGCTCTGCAAACTAAGCAGGAAAAGGTGCAGCTCCGTCATACGCTCCCTTACGGGACACTGGCTAATTGGCGCACATGCAAACAGGCTGGGTGCCCCCTATAACGACTTCTGTCGTAGCTGCAGAGATGAGGACGAGGTGGAGACGGTGGAACTTCTGTTCTGCTCCTGTCCTGCACTCAGTAGAAGGAGACTTAAATACTTAAATACTTGGGCTCACCTTTCTTAACCGACATTTCAGATATGTTGTAAATCATTAATTATTAAACGAAGACATCCGTCTTCTTTGTTAGATCTTTATTCAATGTGTTTCTGATATTCTTACAATTATAGCTTAAGCTAAAGCCGCGCAGCTGCGCTGCCAGGAATGCCGGCAGCGGAGCGGCCGCATTTATATGTTTGTTATATATATGCCCAGCGCTGCTGATAGCGGGGGGCGCGAGGGGAATATGCACATGCTTGTGTGGATCATATTCAAGTGCCGTCGGCTATGCTATACATGCCGACGCTGCACTAATGTAGTACCAGGCATATATGTGTGATCGTATTTCGTCGCACTGAATATGCCTGGGAATGTTTATTGCATAAACACTGCAACAAAGTGTTACAGTGTGTTCCCTTTTAAGTACTCTTGGTACAGTGGGTATTGGCTATATATATGCATACTACATCTCCCTCCTTTTGAAAAATAACGTAATATTTATGAAGTTATTTTGTAACTATAATATGATAGATATTTAGGAAAATGTTTTTAGAACATATTTTTTTTTTTTTTTTTTTTTTTTTTTTTTTTTTAATAATACACATATACATATATCCCATAGCTCAAAATAAAGTTTTTTTTTTTTTGTTTTATTTTTTTTTTTTTTTATATATTTTTTTTTTCATATGTTATAGTAAAAAATTAAAAAGATTTGATATATTCCTATGGATTTACTTATGTATGGCCATACTAATTCTATCTAGGAGTAAAAAAGTTTTAGTCTATCCTTATGGACTGTCTGAGTTTTCTGTTTATTATCGGAGATTGTGACGTTATCTCTTTCTCCGATATTTTCTACTCTATATGGTCCTTTATATTTATAGTCTAACTTGTGACCAGTTTCATTTTTTAATAAAACCTGGTCTCCTATTTTTAGTTCAAAATCTAAACTACTAGCGTCGTACCTAATTTTTTGTTTTTGTTTGCCATCTTCTAACATGATTCTGGCTCTTTTATATGCTACTTCTAATCTATATTTGCTTTCTTTAGCATAATCTTCTATATTATATATAGGTTCTATATTATCTATGCTATTAAAATGTATTGGTAAGTTCGAAGTCTTACCGAAAACTAATTCATATGGACAATAATCATGTGCCATAGAGGGGGTTGTGTTGAAGCAATATACGAAGTATTGTAGCCATACATCCCAATCTGTTTTGTCAATTGAGATGTATGAGCGTATGAACTCATTAAAAGTTCTGTGGCTTCGCTCCACGGTTCCTACAGTCTGGTGATGATGTGCAGTGGATGTTATGTTTTGAATATTTAAGTTTTTACATAAATCTTCAATTATTGAATTTTTGTATTCCGTTCCCATGTCCGTAATGAACGTCTTCATTGGACCGTACTTTAGAATAAAATCTTCAAATATAGCTTTAGCTACTGTTTTTGCACTTTTGTTCTGGATTGGTATGGCTACAAGGTATTTTGTCAAATCACAGATTAAAGTGACTGCATATTCGTTTCCTTGTTCTGATTTAGGAAGTGGACCGATCGTATCCACAATTACCCTATCAAACGCCATTTGTGGTGTTTCAGTTATAGTCAATGGAGTCTTGGTATGTTTAGTCGTTTTGGACTTTTGGCATTTGGGACACTTTCTCACATAATTTGTAATTTGACGTGTCATGTTTTTCCAATAATAATGCCTTCTTATTTTCGCTAATGTTTTGGCTATACCTGTGTGACCTCCTTGGATTGGATCATCATGGAATGTAGACAGTATCTCTTCTTTTTCTTTATTTTCTTTTATTGTGGTCACCGGCTTGAGTAGCGCTACTCTTAAATTCTTTAATATTTTATTGCCCATGTTCTTAAAGGAATCTATTGAAATGTTCTCAAAGATTTCTTCGCTCGGTGCCATTTTAAGTTGGCTGATGTTATTTATACCGGCTTCTTTTTCAAGCCTTTGGAAAAATTGACCTAAGTCGAAGATTCCATTAGTATAAAGGTCGCTAACTTTAATTCTTACAAATATCTTTTTCCCATGTTTAAAGAAACACTTAGTCGAAGATAAATGTAAGGTCACTACTTTTTTAACATCATCATTTTGTATGACGTTGTATATATTGGGCTTTGAAGAGATCGATTGCTTTTGCAATTCTTTGTTTGAACCTGCGCAGGTTTTTTGTCTACTTTGATTTCTTGTAGTGACTTTTAGTACTGTATTGGTTGTTTGTATATTCTTTAAGTCTTTAATGGTTATTCTTGATAACGCATCTGCTACGAAATTATCCTTACCCTTTAGATATTCTACTGTGAAGTCATATTCTTCTAGTTCGAGCCGCATGCGTGTAAGTTTAGAACTTGGGTTAACCATCGAAAATAGATACGTAAGTGGTCTATGGTCAGTTTTCACTGTAAAATGTTTTCCATAAATATATGGTCGAAAATGATTAATCGCCCAGTGAATGGCTGCTAATTCCTGTTCTGTTGTACTCTTATTACTTTCACCCTTGGTGAATGATCTGGATGCGTATGCTATAGGAAGTTGGAGGTCTTTATGGTTTTGAGTTAAAACCGCTCCACACGCTTGCTTACTTGCATCCGTTATTATACAAAATTCCTTTGTGAAGTCTGGGTATTGTAATAGAGTTGGTTTTATAAGTTGATCTTTTAGATGCTGGAATGCATTTTGACATTCATCTGTCCACTCAAATGGAATATTCTTTTTACATAATCTGGTTATGTGCCGGGAATAGTCGGCGAAGTTTCTAATAAAACGTCTGTAATAATTGCAGAATGCAACGAATCTTCTAGCGCTGTCCGCGTCATGCGGGACTGGATAATTTTTGATGACGTCATATTTCTTGTCATCTGGCAAGATTCCTTTATCAGTGCATTTATGACCGAGAAAGGTCACTTCATGCATAAAAAATGAACATTTTTGTGGATGTAATTTTAGGTTGTGTTTCCTACATACCTCAAAAATATCTTGTAAGTTTTTGAGCATATGTTTTTCGGAACAACCAATGACTATAAGATCGTCCATATATAGGAATGCTTGCGAAGCTTCAAGTCCAGAGAATGCAATAGTCATCATTCTCTGAAATGAATTTGGCGCTATTTTTAAACCAAATGGTAATCGCGTGAAGCGATATGAGCCATTGCTCGTTGAAAAAGACGTTATGTTTCTTGAACTTTCTTCTAGTTCAATTTGATGAAAACCTGACATTAAGTCAAGGCATGAGAAGTATTTCGCTCTACCTAGTTGATCCAAAATGTCGTCAATTCTAGGTAATGGAAATTTATCGGACAGAAGTTTTTTGTTTATTTGACGATAGTCAACTACTAATCGCCATTTCTTTTGTTCAGTGCCCGGAAGGGCTTTCTTTGGTACAAGCAGAAGGGGGCTGTTATATCCGAAGACTGCAGGTTCGAGTCCTGTCACGGTCGCCATGTAAATCATTAATTATTTAAACGAAGACATCCGTCTTCTTTGTTAGATCTTTATTCAATGTGTTTCTGATATTCTTACAATTATAGCTTAAGCTAAAGCCGCGCAGCTGCGCTGCCAGGAATGCCGGCAGCGGAGCGGCCGCATTTATATGTTTGTTATATATATGCCCAGCGCTGCTGATAGCGGGGGGCGCAAGGGGAATATGCACATGCTTGTGTGGATCATATTCAAGTGCCGTCGGCTATGCTATACATGCCGACGCTGCACTAATGTAGTACCAGGCATATATGTGTGATCGTAATTCGTCGCACTGAATATGCCTGGGAATGTTTATTGCATAAACACTGCAACAAAGTGTTACAGTGTGTTCCCTTTTAAGTACTCTTGGTACAGTGGGTATTGGCTATATATATGCATACTACAATGTCTACAATGGGTCCCAGAAGGATTGCAAACTTTATAAGGGCATCCGGATGGGATAATGGATGACATGGAGTCTCACAGGAAAAGGGGGAAAATGTTCCACGCGGTATCACAACGGGCCGAAACCGGCCTAAGTGTGTCGGGATCTAACCTAACCTACCCACGCGTTAGTGCTAGCTCATAAAAAAAGGCCTCTGTTATGTTTAACAGAACCTTACCGTTTGGAGCAATTCACTTTTTTGTTTTTGCCCTGACCAATTTGCAAATCTAATTTTGAGGTTGGTTTAAACAAAAATTATTTATAAAAAGGGCACAAGTTCAATTTCCCAGTTAATAGTGTCATTGCTATTGCTCGATGCCAATGTCATCACTTATGCTCCTAGGACATCCCTGTGTTAACGTAAGCAGTAGATCGTATGGCAGTTCATTTCTGATGTAAGCATGAAGCTAGCATCGATGTGTAGTTGCTTACACATCACTGACCCGTACTGCAAGGAGAGTACATACACATTGGCACACTCCAAGTGCGTTTCAAATAAAACCCAACCAAATAATAAAGACACATTCTCAACATTTATTATGTGTTTTATTTCCGTACATGCACACATATTCATACTTGGCTTTAAGTAGTAGTACTAGTAGTAGAAGTAGGGGGCTGCCGCCTGACGCGGGGCTCGTGTTACCGAACCGATCGCGAACATGCAGGAAAGATAGGGGTTTGACTCATATTCGTGGAAAATTTGAGCTAAACATGAAAAGATAGCCAAGAAATAGTACTATTTACGGGAAAGGTATGTTAATATTAGTGATTTAAGAAGAGGAAGGGAATTAGTGGTGGATATTATAAGGTAAAAAGAATTATAGTCCGAGCATAAGACCCTTAAGGGTTCATGCAAGGAATAATTTGATCTACAAAGTGGAAGGAATAAGTCTCTAGTAGATCTAATAGGAATCGTAAAGTTTTTGCGGCTCAACAAGTCTACGACACGCTTGATCAGGCTGTGCATAAAAATCACACCAAGCATTTTTCTACGACTAACTAAGGTTGGAAGGCATCCCAGCTGGACTGATTCTATATGGTCCTGGTGTACTTTTTTACTGGGGACATCATACACAAGAGCCGTACTCTAAAATCGGACGAACAAGCGACATATAGAGAGTCTTCGTTATATAGGGATCGTCAAATTCCTTTGACCACATCTTCATAAACCCAAGCACGCCTATGGCCTTATTTACCATGGTGTTCAGAGTGGGGACGGCGTTGGCGGGGCAGCCGCTCTGTGGGCATTCCAGCCACACTTCGCTGTTAGCATTACAGCTACGCAAGCGGCTGCCCTCGCTCTCGCCCTCATACATGAGAGCATTGTTCCCCCCGGCGACGCGTATCTCACCACGATCGCGCTCCCGCCCACGCTCACGCTCCCGCTCTCGCTGCCGACAGCCCTCGGTAGCTTGAGCGCACATATGCAAATCAATTACTCCATACAACCAAAGCGAGACGGTTCCGCACGCGATACTTCTTTTCCAATAAAGACTTCTGAATATACTTTGAAACCCTTGGACTACTCTTTCTTTGGCTTGGGATTGTGGATTTAGATGAGCGAAGCCCCTACTGCTGAAACACATGGTATAAATGTGTTCAGAAAACTTCAACTTGGGGTCTAGTCTAACACCAAGATCATCAACCAATGTAATTCTCTCAAGAGAATCACCGCAGAGGGTGTAAGGAGCCAACATGGGGCTGGAGCGATGAAATGTCATAACTTTGCATTTCGAGGCATTTAGGTGTAACATATTTGCACAACACTATGACTGAGATTTATTGGGATCGGATTGAAAGCGAGAGTGAAATTAAATGTCCTTGTACTGGACACAGAGTTTAACATCATCCGCATACATGAGTACCCGAGAATTTGTTAATACTGAAGGCAGGTCTTTAATAAAGAGTGTGAAAAGTAGGGAGTCTAGATGGCTGCCCTGTGGTACTCCAGAACTAACCTTAACAGGTGAAGAGAAGGAGTTTTTGAAGAGGATTCGTTGAGACCTATAACAAAGGTATATAGAAATTCATCTTAAAAGATTAGTCGAAAACCCTAAAAGGTCAAGTTTTTGTGCTAGAAGGGAGTGGTTTACAGAGTCGAATGCTTTACTGAAATCAGTGTAGATAACATCCGTCTGAAAGTTACCTTGGAAGCCTTAAATGATAAAATACATTTTTGGTTGTTGATCGTCGCTTTGTAAATCCGTGCTGAGATGGATATATAAGTAATTTGCAGAGATGTTGCAAGTGCGGAGTTAAAATTTTTCAAACATTTTAGGAATAGCAGACAACTTAGATATACCTCTACAATCATTAGCATCAGACTTGCTACCTTTCTTATGGAGATGAATAATAAAAGATTCCTTCCAGATCAGGGGAAAGCATGAAGAATCAATGAATAGTTTAAGCAGGGGTTCACACAGAGCGTCGGCACAGTACCTGAGTACACAGCCGGGGCCAGCACCTGGTGAAAACACCGCCTTAAATAGTCGAAGTTCATGAAGCAGTGAGCTTTCATTTAACAAGGGGCCAAAATTTCCATTCGACCATGGTGAACTGTATTGATACGGCTGACCAGAGTAGCTTTCATGGGAATAGGTTGTTTGGAAAAATTGGGCAAAAAGATCGGCAATTGCCGTCATATTTAGAAATGATAGCGAGGATGGATGTGCAGACGCTCTACGCTTACTATTTACTATTTACTAAGCTGTAAAACTGTTCAGGGTCCTGTGAAAAGCGTATCCTGCATCGAAATAGGTAATTTTTATAGCATTGAGCATTAAGAACGGAGAAATTTGACCGAGCTAATACATAGCGAGGGAGAGAAGTCGGAGAACCAACTTCTTGAAATTTGTTATTTGGTCTTGATTTTAAGTTTTTTAGACTGGATAAACTCTTTGGTAAACCGAGGAGGCTTCCCAGATCTAACCGGACAAGAAAGTGGGACACAAGAATCAAAAAGTGTGTCGAGTACATTGTAAAATATGTTTATGCCTTTCATAACGTCAGTGCACAAGGACAGAGCGGACCAATCAAAATCCCTAATGAGGTTATTAAGCTTCGTAAACTCGGCTTTACGAAAGCAACGGACACGTTCAGACAGCCTACCGCGTTTTATAGTTTACTTCACTTTTTTAATATTGATTTCTTACAAAAATTAAATTTTGTATCTATACCTCCATTACATAGCTGTCATTTTCTTTCTGTTATTCCAAGTGGGATTTTTTATTTTTTTTATTCCACGTTTTATAGTGACTGGCGTACTGTAAACGGGTCTGGATCTCCTGGAGCTAAGCTACCTACCCACCAATTTTCAGCCATATAAGTACAGCCGTTCTTGACTTATAAATAGTAAAACTAACACAACTTTCTTTTATATATATAGACGATTAGGTAGACGCGACAAGATCTAATTTGTGTGGACCTGCACTTGTGAGAATATAAAGGTAAACATTTGACCTGGGTATAACGAAAAACAACATTTCATACCAAAGGAACGCGATCAGGTACCAAATGTATAACCCTTTTTCGTTTGCTTTGATCCCAATCGGCAGTTGGGCCCGCAACCTTCTAAAAGGTATTTTTGTTCATTTCATTTTTAAGGTTTGGTGAACGAATCTTAGCTCCAAAGTTTTTCCATAGATTTTAATGAGCAATACCTTAAACGACGCCTAGTTAATGCACCTAAGCACAAAAAATAAAGGACACAGGACATTTCCTGACTTTTTAAAATCAAAATTTCAAAAATTTAAAAAATGTTTGCATTTGAATGCTTTATATTTCCCAGACGGTAACCTGAAATAACAGTGTTCGGGTTTTACTTCTAGCTGTTTTCTGTCTGGACGTTGATATGCAATGACTGCACCATCAAGTGGCCCATGCGACACCAAGCCGAAGCCTGTTGCGCGCGGAACCCAGGCTAGAATCGCAGCCCCTCCTCCAGCCCAACCGACCGGAGGGCGCTGCCGCATGACGCACGACGCGTGTTATCGAACCGATCGCGAACATGCAGGAAAGATAGGGGCTAGACTAATATTCGAGGAAAATTAGAGCTAAACACAACTAAAGAGCTAAACATGCAAAGATAGCTAAGAAATAGTACTATTTACGGGAAAGGTATGTTAATATTAGTGATTTAAGAAGAGGAAGGGAATTAGTGGTGGATATTATAAGGTAGAGAGAATTATAGTCCGAGCATAAGACCCTAAACGGTTCATGCAAGGAATTATTTGATCTACAAAGTGGAAGGAACAAAGGAGTAAAGTTTCTAGTAGATCTAACAGGAATCGTAAAGTTTAAGCGGCTCAACAAGTCAGGGCTATCTACGTCACCCTTGATCAGGTTGTGCATAAAAATAACACCAAGCATTTTTCTACGACTAACTAAGGTTGGAAGGTTTATTAAAAGCAATCTACGAGGGTAAGATGGCAGTCTCACATCTGCATCCCAGTTGAGGCCACGCAGAGCAAAAAGTAAAAAGTTTTGTTTGGACTGATTCTATACGGTCCTGGTGTACTTTGTACTGGGGGCACCATACACAAGAGCCGTACTCTAAAATCGGACGAACAAGCGAGATATAGAGAGTCTTCGTTACCACCTTTTAATAAAACCAAGCACGCCCATGGCTTTATTAACCATGGTGGAAATGTGTTCAGAAAACTTTAACTTGGGGTCTAGTTTAACACCAAGATCATCAGCCAATGTAATTATCTCAAGAGAACCACCGCAGAGGGCGTAAGGAGCCAACATGGGGCTGGATATCATAACTTTGCATTTCGAGGCATTTAGGTGTAACATATTTGCACAACACCATGACTGAAAGTTATTGAGATCGGATTGAAAGCGAGAGTGAAATTAAATGTCCTTGTACTGGACACAGAGTTTAACATCATCCGCATACTCGAGAATTTGTTAATACTGAAGGCAGGTCATTAATAAAGAGTGTGAAAAGTAGGGGGCCTAGATGGCTGAAGAGAAGGAGTTTTGAAGAGGACTCTTTGAGACCTAGAACGAAGATAGCTAGAAATCCATCTCAAAAGATTAGGTGGAAACCCTAAAAGGTCAAGTTTTTGTGCTATAAGGGAGTGGTTTACAGAGTCGAATGCTTTACTGAAATCAGTGTAGATAACATCCGTCTGAAAGTTACCTTGGAAGCCTGTAATGATAAAAGAGATAAACTCTAAAAAATTTGTGGTTGTTGATCGTCGCTTTATAAATCCGTGCTGAGATGGATATAAAGGTGATTTTCAGAGATGTTGCAAGTGCGGAGTTAAAATTTTTTCAAACATTTTAGGAATAGCGGATAACTTAGATATACCTCTATAATTATTAGCATCAGACTTGCTACCTTTCCTAGGGAGAGGAATAATAAAAGATTCCTTCCAGATCGGGGGAAGCATGAAGAATTAATGGATAGGGTGAATAGTTTAAGCAGGGGTCCACTGTTCAGGGTCCTGTAAAAGCGTATCCTGCATCGAAATACGAAATTTTTTAGCATTGAGCATTAAGAACGGAGAAATTTGACCGAGCTAATATATAGCGAGGGAGAGAAGTCGGAGAACCAACTTCTTAAAATTTGTTATATAGCCTTGATTTTAAGTTTTTTAGACTGGATAACTCTTTGGTAAACCAAGGAGGCTTCCTAGATCTAACCGGACAAGAAAGTGGGACACAAGAATCCAAAAGTGTGTCGAGTACATTGTAAAATATGTTTATGCCTTTCATAACGTACATTGTAAAATATGTTTATGCCTTTCATAACGTTAGTGCAAAAGTACAGAGCGGACCAATCAAAATCCCTAATGAGGTTATTAAGCTTCGCAAACTCGGCTTTACGAAAGCAACGGACACGTGCAGATAGCCAACCCGTTCGATCCAATACAATATCGAACGACACTTCGAATGTAGGATGGTAGGAGTCTTCAGGTGTAGTGAGCGGAAGGGCTCGGGTTAGCAATGCTATGGTAGGATCGAGACAAAGCACAAATCCAGCAATCAACCCAAGGAATTTTTTACATGGTTGACTTGAGACAGGGATAGGTCCAACAAGCCGTCGATTAAGTCATGACGTGACATTGGCACAAGGTTACTAGACTCGTTAACCGAAGACCAAACAGTACCTGGCAAATTTAAATCGCCAAGAACTATCATATGGTCTTTATCTGATAGCGAGGAAGAAACAGTTTTTAAAGCGGACAATTGATGCTCGTATATTAAGATATCCGAGGAAGGTGGAATATACGAGCAAGTAATGAAAATGGAAAAGCCTGGGAGAATCAGATTTACGGACAGGAATTCCAGGTCTTGTTGAGCCTGGACTATGAAATGTTCCGACGTAAAGATTGAGTCCACTGCAATGAGGACCCTCCTCCACGTAGAGACGAACGGTAATTTCTAAAGATTGTGTACTGACCTGCCAAAACTTCGGAACTAAGGATGTCCGGCTTTAACCAGGTCTCGGTAAACACAATAACGTGGGACGAGATGCGATACTCTCAAGAAAAAGAGTGCTGAGCTTACTACGCAAGCCTCTAGCATTCTGGTAGGTAACTAAAGAGAGAAAGTTAGTATTTTGGATGGGTAGAAGTAGAGCGGGAAGATGAGGGTGGAGATAGAGATGGCGCACTGGTCTGAATACTTGGAAGAGTTATGGGGGCCTATTCTTCTTCTTAGCCTTGTATACTTTCACCACCAAATGTTCCGGCCAAAATTTGGCAGAGCAAATGGTGGCGAAATGAGTCGAGGAAACGCTTATTTTGAAGGAAGCTATCTCCCTGGCTTAAGAGAAATTAAACTTCTCCAACTTTAAGCCATCGGCTTTTATTTTGATTTGAATAAAAGCAATTACA
>JAWNNB010000571.1:0-95399 GCA_035043285.1 Drosophila subsilvestris
TGTGGAACTGGTTGTCCTTTTTTCCGTCGTCAAGTATAAGATCGTGGCATTTCGTAATAAAGCAGTGTTCTGGCAAAGTCATCATTCTGGCACATTTCAATGAAGCTGGTCAATGTTGTCGATGGCGGCCTCTCAACTCGTTGTAATACGTTTATCGTTGTAAGGTACACCCGTTGACCATTTTCCAGATGTACGGCCAAGTGAACAACAGTGAGGTGTCTTTCATGTATTGGAAATGAAAAAATACGCCACATCGCCTCATTACTACTGACATAGCGTCCCATTTGAAAATGGGTGATCTCATCGTTTGAATTTTCGGCAGCAACTCCGAACACAGCCATGTCCACTACCTTTGGTAACATACTTGCATATATATTTGATTGATTTTACGGAATGGTAATATTCAACATTTATATGTGCTTTAAATGTTTTGGAGAGTAACGGCGGAAATGGAACAAACCAACGATTATCAAATTCAATGTCATGCTGATTCACTTTGACAGTTGTTGTCCTTCCGTTGTCGTCAGTGGATCGCCGGCGATAAAGTGTATAACCATCATTTCCACTAATAGTTTCTGAAAATAATTGTCTTGAAAAGCGTTTTGAACATTTTCCATTCACCATACAGGGAGAATTTTGATTTAATGTTCCACATGGACCATGAATCATATTTTTTGTAACAATCTCATATAACAATGGATCTTCATCATTATCAGGAATTTCCGCAGATATGATATCTGTGTGACATCGTCGATTTTATCCGGTCTTATCCTCTCTACCAACCAGATAAGGATGTGTGCATGTCGCAATCCCTCGTTTTTGCCATTCGACTGAATACATCCAACAGCGCGTTTCGCCGAATACACTATGCTTAACAATGAAATCCATGAGTGATTTTAACTTTCTTTGAACACCCTTGCGGTAATGTCGTGACGATCAATGGGTGATTGTCCATTAAATAGTTCTTGTATAATTTCTGTACACTTTGGAGAATAGTTGGTCTACCTACATTCTCTGCATTTCCGTCAGCATTAATAGCATCCCAAAGATGAATATATTCTTCAGAACGCAGTTTTGCCTGGTTCAACCTGATAAATGTCAATCGGCCCGTTTCAACTTTCACGTACATATCCACAACATATTGGTGGAAGAGACGCCTACATTTCAATATATGATTATCCTCATTTTCCCGAACCATCAGTCTGTATGAAAAATAATTCATTGAACTAACTTTTTGTTAGTTTCGAGACCTGTGACTGGATTTATCATCTTCATTGAAAAATAATACCCATCCCTTGCCAAGGGTAAAATTGGCATAAAATTGTTTTGAAAAACTTTTGTTGCGCCAAATGAAGTCATCTGAAACCAATTATTATATTGCTTTATGAGTCAAAAAATGATTATAATCTGGCCCATTTCCGGAAACCAATGAATGTAGTGCCGGTACCAATGGTATCAATTTGACTTGACCGCTCGCGCAACACAATCCAAGAGATTCATTTTTAAACTTAAATGCCTTGCAGTATTGGCACACAACGTTCATTTGTCCAATAGCAGCGATTTGCTGTGACTTGTAATCGATATCCACGTTATAATTAAATGCAGGCCGAATGTAACAATTATTCATCAATTTACCGTTTACTGGATTTATCATTTTAATATGGAAATTGGCCGCTCCAAAACAATATTAGTATTGTAGTGCATCACAACAGCGATGAGTCTCGGATACACTGTACAAGTTGTTAATTTCTACGATGAAGCACAATATCACGATTATTAAATTGCTCACCAACTATGACTATTGCCACTTCGTCAACTTTTTGTACATTGAAACGCCTTGCATGTTCGCCAACCATTGTTTTATCAGCTCGGATAACAATTTTATGATCGTCATATCTTGCAAATAGAAAATAATTTTTCTCCGCGTGTTGTTAGTCAGCTTGATGGTATATTTGACCTTGAATCTTAATAAAATAAGAATGAGAACAAAAGTTCAATTTGCATAAACAAAACTATTTAATTACCCGATACGTTGGCATGATATTATGCCAAAAGATGTCATTTGAAAACTCGAATTATACTTTCGTATATTGTTAAAAAAATGATTAAACTTAGGTGTCAATCCATTAAGTAATGTGCTCAATGGTTGTGGTGGGCTCCCCAATTCAGACAATTTCCTTTTACCACTCGCACAGCACATTCCATCTACTTCACCCTTAAATTTATATGCGACAACGGTCGTTAATTAAACCAATTATGCCTATCATATGCAAATGAAAAACGTAATCGGTGACTCTATTGTACGTGAACGCAACACCTTGTAGATTTTGTATTTCACGACGTTCATTTTCAGTTTTTGTTGCATCACTGTTCCGTTGATTTGAACGGGACCTTGCTGTGCGTAGACGACTATAATCATTGCGATGTGTAATGTCTTGGCTACTTTCACGGCTCCTCAAAGCCACAACGTGTGACGCATTTCGCGTTCGCGGGCCCAAAAAGTATACAAACAAAATCTATCATAAATCTATCTATCATAAAAAAATTTGGTTTTGCAAACCGTACTCTGGCTATCATTGAAAAAAAAAACAGCATGCAATTTGGTGCACGCGTTGCGGAGATAGCCGGCTTACACACAGATTTTTCCAGATATTTATAGTGATTTATATATGTACATACATATACAAAAATTTCAGTAAATAACATAATAATAGTTTATCTTTTAATGATACATTTATTATTTGAGCTTTTATTAACAAAAACTTGTTTGCATACACCGATCTTAATGCTTTTGTATTAAATTAATTTCTCTTTTTATTACTCTGGGCAAGTAGACGATTTCCTTGTCCTGAAACGCCTACTCGCAGAGTGCTATTTCCAGAACCTCCACATAATTGTCCGCTGCGATTTCCAAAATTATTTCGGTTACTGTTACGAGCTGAGCGTTGATTTTGTGTTGAGTTTGCAATACGATTTTTGTTGAGCTCTGTTCTGTTTCGCGATTTTGCTTGTGCATCTTCTTTAACCATATCGATTACCTCATCAGGTATACGCAAATATTTAATGGTACTTCCACGAATATAGCATTCCGGCATACGCCAAAAACGGTCCCCATCCTGAAAGAATAATAGTAATAGTATTGTTGATTCGATATCAAATTAAAGTTTTTATGCGTTCCACGGATCAAATAATTGTGAAAACAAATCAGAGATGACAATAGTTATGACTCATAATTAATGAGTTTAAAAAAATTCAAAGTCGATAAAAGTTACCTAGGTGTATGAAAAATATACAGCTTCGCTATTTTTTCAAGACGTAACCTGGAACAGGATAAACTTGTAACCGACGCTTACGTAAAACAGAATTATAATATTTCGTGTTGGACCGTGTTTGGAAAATTTACAGCGCGTGCTAGAGTGTATTGGAAATGTTAATTTTCGTGGCGCGTTGGGTCGTGTCGAAAAATTCCTAACTTCTGATTAATCTTTTGATCACTTGATAATTTTTGGGAATTTTTTTCGCACGAGCAAGTGACCCTAAATTACGAGGACTAAAAATATGCAATATGTTCTGATTCATAAAAACAAAACAAAAAATCTGAAAAGGTAATTTGCTGAATTTTACGTCAATACTTATAATTACCCCCTTTTTTAAATAAAATACTTTTTGTACCCTTATGCATTCTGTAGTTACATATAAATAAGTCCCAAGGGGTATTTCAATGTTTTTGCGCGAGGCGGTAAGAGAAGTTCAAGGGGCCAATGACACTACTAGACAAAATTGAACTTTTTGTTTCCGCTGTGGAACAAAATCACTTTATTGATTGATTTCGAGATTTAAAATTTTTTAAACAACATTGTATTTTTTTTACGGATTAGTTTTGTTTTTAATTTTTTAAATTTGGTATATTTTTCAGGTTTTTTTTTCAGAGGTAGTTCTTTTATTTTTCACATAACTTAAGTATCTTATATATGATTGCTTGGAACTTTGCAGTTCTTCCTCAAAGAACAAAACTCACTTTTCTGAAAGATTTGGGGCTTAACATTTTAACCCACAAAAACATTAACTACTTCCGTACGTTCAACACCATCCCTGGCCGCATTAATTTGGCTTCAAAAACTAAATACGCCCCTGGCTCTAAAGATATCATTTCAGAATGTTCGTGGCTTGTGTAGCAAGTTTTAAAATTTTATACTGACATTGCTTTTTTCCAGTCAGATATAATAGCTTTTCTGAAACCTGGCTGAACTCCTCAAGTTATAATTCCGAGATTCTAGTTGACAAATTTAATATAAATGGGCATTTCCGCCGAATGGTCAACCAGTACCGAATAATAAAATGTTCATATTCATCGTATTTTTTTGTGTATACTCTTTACTTTGGCTTTTTTTAAAGGCATTTTTATATTTATTGTTTTGCATGCAAAACATATCATATGTTTTCACTCTCTCTACCAAATCTCTCTATTTCAATCTGTTAAGAAGAGAAAAATGCAAAGAGACCGTAAAAACTTTCAGTTCACGGTTAAATTTTATTTTGCTTCTTATCTATGTTCTAATCGTTCTCAACATCATTTTATTCTAATTGCTTCGAATTTAATGCAGGCAGGTGGCTGAAACTGCATGTGTAAAGTAAGTTTGGTGTAACTAATCTATATATATAAAAGAAAGTCGTGTTAGTTACACTATTTATAAGTCAGGAACGGCTTTACAGAAATGGCTGAAAATTGGTGGGTAGGTAGCTTAGAGCCAGGAGACCAGAATAGGAAACTGTAAACGTCAGTCACTATAAACCGTGGTATAACAAAAAAGAATCACACTTGGAATATGGATAACAAATTTAATTTTTGTTAGAAATCAATATTAAAAAAGTGAAGTGAATTATAAAACGCGATATAACAAAAACGCATAAGACTTGGAATAACAAAACGCATCTCAAACAGCTAAGTAATTTTGTCTATGAATGAATGGTTGAAAATTTGAGTTCTGAAATAAATTTTTAGGTGAATTGAAGTGAAGTAAAGTTTAATTAACAATGCCAAGACCAAGAAGATCGAATCTTTCCCGACAAAGCCGTATGCAATGCAAGAAGGATACGAAACACTGCAAATAAAAAGAATGAACAGCGACGCGTTAGTATGGCTCGACTTCGTGCTTCTCAATCATATTGCGTCGACATGTATGTCAAAATAGAAACGAAATGTTGAACTTTCATTAGGTTGAACAAAGCCAAACTACGTTCTGAGAAGTACATCTATTTTTTTGTTTAGTTTTTTCAAAGCAGCTAATATTGGTCGAAATTGGAACGGGAACGTTAATATGATCACCAGGAATTAGATTTAGTAGTTGCAACGAATGTACCCCTGTTAAATTCCAACAAAAGGACGTTAATGATATTTTAATGAAAGCAATCCATGATGAAAATGGTGGTTTATATTTCCTAGATGCCCCTGTTGGAACTGGTAAGACATTCCTCATGTCAGTAGTTTTAGCCACTGCTCGTGCGAGATCCAACATAGCGGTTGCAGTTGCTTTTTCTGGAATAGCAGCAACATTTTTAGAAGGATGCCGTACGACTCATTCAGCATTAAAATTAAATCTTCAAACTATTGAAGAACCAACGTGTAATATTGCAAAACACTCAGCAATGGCCAAAGTATTATCGGCATCGAAAATTATCATCTGGGATGAATGCACAATGGCGCATAAACGTGCATTAGAAGCACTTAACCGAACTTTGAAAGATTTACGCAATGACTCGAGATGTTTTGGAGGATCAATGATTTTACTGTCTGGCGATTTCCGACAAACACTTCCAGTAATTCCTAGATCTACTGCTGCCGATGAAATAAACGCTTGCCTCAAATCGTCGAATCTATGGAACTATGTGAAGAAACTGCAGCTGACAACATACATGAGAGTTATTGCTTAATGATACATCTGCTGAAGATTTCTCCGAGCAATTGCTGACTATCGGTAATGGTCAAGTACCTGTCGATGAATCGAGCGAATTGATATCATTTCCAAATAATTTCTGTTATTTTGTCTTATCAAAAGACGAACTTATCAACAATGTATTTCAAAACATTATTTCTAACTACAAAAATAATGAATGGTTGAGTGAGCGAGCAATTTTAGCGGCTAAGAATAAAGATGTAGATGACCTGAACTACATAATTCAAAATAAGATCATTGGAACAATGCATTCATTCAAATCTATTGACTGCGTCACAAATGAAGATGAAGCCACCAACTATCCAATCGAATTTTTACGCGTTTGGTGGTTAGAAAATTGATGAACAATGTAATTTAAGCGACGATACTAAAAGGAAAATTCAAAGGTGAGGAAGTTCTCATTCTGAGCATCCCGATGATCCCAACCGATATGCCGTTTGAATTTAAAAGACTTCAATTTCCGATCCGTCTTGCATTTGCCATGACCATCAACAAATCACAAGGCCAATCCTTAAAAGTTTGTGGTTTGAATCTAGAACATCCATGTTTTTCCCATGGTCAATTATATGTGGCATGTTCACGGGTCGGAAGTCCATCTGCGTTGTTTGTTTTTGCGCCTGATGATTAAACAAAAAATGTCGTGTATCACAAGGTACTTAAGTGAAGAGGAACCTATGTACTAAAAGAAAGAAATAATAATGAATGATTAATGTAGGTATTTAATTTTCTGTTGTAATTTTTCTAATAAAAAAAATTAATAAATTCCAAAATCTGCCTTTAAGGCGGAACAGAGTTCGCCGGGTCAGCTAGTTATAAATATAAAAAACTTTGGGGTTACTATTAACCAAACTTTTTATTTTGATTTTCGAAGTAGCGTATGTTTGCGACCGTAAGTATTGTTTTATTTTTTAATTTTACTTTTAATTGTTTAACACGCATATAAATATTCGTAGATGGCTAAAACAAGTGAAAAACAAGCCCGATATCGCAATAAAATTAAAAGCGATCAACAAAAGTTAAAAGAATTGCGCGAAAAAGCAGCTCAGAGAATGAAAAAACCCCGCTCAGCATTGGCAAACAACAATTGTTCTAAAACAGATGCAAGAAAGAGAACCTGAAAGGCTGAGAGATTATAGACAAAAGAAGAAAAAGAAAAAAAAGAGGATATACCTAATTTTCCCGGTATCAGAACGATACATTCAATTTATTCTGATGAAAATTTTAAATTAAGCACAGCTCGAACTGCCTATTCATTAAGAACCGAAATACTATAAATATTTCATTACTTTATATTGAACACAGCTTCCTTTTTCTTGTTATAAATCAATTTCTTGTTAATATTTAATTTTTTAAATTTTCTTTTCTCTTCTTGCTATAGGTGTTATTACAAACATTACATTTTTTAGTAATAAGGTGGTCTTAAGGGAAATATGAACTGATTCAATGGAAAACGTGAGGTGAAAAGAATTGAAAAATCATATGGAACGTGTGAACGTGTGAGTCGCTTCTGGACGCGACTCTACTTTTATACCCGTACTAAGTCAGTATACAAATTTTTGAGAATTTTAAAATATTTTACATTTTTTGCTACATTAGTTATCTACATCTAAAATGTCGATTATACATCTAAAATGTCGATTATACATCTAAAATGTATATTCTACATTCAGGCAGGCTCCGGTTTTCACTTTCACCAAAAAAATGTGATTTACTTTTTAAAACGAAATTTTAGGCGCTCCCGCACACGTGAAATGCATGACTTTTACGTTTTAAAAACGGCAACGAATTCCTCGCCGAAATGAAAAGTAAACGTCTTTTTATGCAACTAAACAAATCTTAATTGAAAAAGGAAAGAAATATATGACTTATTGATGCATTGACATGAATTTGACACTATTAACTGGGAAATTGAGCTTGTTCCCTTTTTATACACGTACTCAAAAAGAGTTAAGGGGTATATTGTATTTGTGGTAAAAGTGGATGTGTATAACGCAGAGAAGGAAAATTTTCCGACCCCATAAAGTATATATATTCTTGATCAGTAGCAATAGCCGAGTCTATAGAGCCATGTCTGTCTGTCCGTCCGTCTGTCTGTCCGTCTTGTTTGACGCCTCGTTCTCAGAGACTATAAAAGCGAGAGCAACCAAATTTGGTTTCCAGACTCATGTGATATCACACTGAATTAAGTTTTTTTCCAAATTGTGCCACGCCCCCCTCCGCCTTCACAAAGGACGAAAATCTGTGGCATCCACAATTTTAAGATACGATTAAACTAAAAACGCAGTATCGTAGAGAATGACCATATCTATCAGATTGCCGAATCTGAATCAGATCTGATTATTATTATAGCCAGAATGAAGAAATTAATTTTCAGTTGCTTCCCCAACGCCTCTGGCGTTGCTGACGATATTCATTCTCTGTCTCGCTCGCACACACTCTGCCCTGTGAAATGCGCGAAAACCCTCCAGTGAGGAGATGTAGAATCTAAATGGTATTGGTAGAGTATCTTTTCTACATGTATAATCTACATTTTAGATGTAGATGTAGTAAACAAATGTAGCAAAAAAATGTAAAATTTGGTTTTTTTTTTTTATATTAATCATAAGCTCACAATATTATATACTGACTGAGTACGGGTGTAAAAGTAGTAAAAGTAGTTGGATCTGCAAAATTGGTCAGGGCAAAAACAAAAAAGAGAATTGCTACGAACAGCTGTGGCAGCCCGATTTGGCTATCGATAAGTCTCTGTTAAACATTACAGAGGCCTTTTTGTATGAGCTAGCACTAACGCGTGGGTATAACAGCAGTAAATTTCGCGCTTAACAGTACAAAGTGTAAACGAATTCACATAAGTGGATTCCAGAGCGCGTCGAAATGAAGTCATACTTTTTGCTGAAAAGTACAACGCAAAGTGAATGTGAAAACCGGAGCCTGCCTGATTTTGTATGTAGTTCAGGTTCTACATTTTCTTCGCAACGGTCGCGCGCTGTACAGGGCAGAGCATAGCCAGAGGAGGTGGGGGAAGCTACTGAAAATTAATTTCTTCTTGATGCTGATCAAGAATATATATACTTTATGGGGTCGGAAAAATTTCCTTCTCTGCGTTACACACATCCACTTTTACCACAAATACAGTATACCCCTTAACTCTTTTTGAGTACGGGTATAAAATAACAATGAAGATACTTTTATGTGAATTTACTTTATAGAAAACTACATTATTCCTCTTTTAAAGTAAATTTATCGTTTTAGAATATTCCGTTCCAGTTCGCAGATTATTGCATTTTACTAGATTAAGTCAAAGTCGACTTCTATTTTTCGTACGTTCGCGACCGCATGTTTATTACAATTATTTTTAAAACTAAAACTTGATGAGCCTCATCATTTGGACTAAGCATAGAGCTAACAAAATGCTATTAAAACGCAAAGAAAAGTCCGGGAATTTTGTTTGTTTCTATATTTTGTATGCATTAGAACGTATGCGAACGTACGTTCGCGACCCGCGGATATGCCCATATAGGTTGGATCGTCCAACTCGTGGCGGCGGTGTCCGTTCGCTCGGACGTTTAAACTCTTTTTCGTCGAAGGGGAAAACAACATTAGCATGCCCAATCTTTTTATATCCTGCTCTTACATTACACCGTCCTCCGATGTTTTTACTTATATGCTTTACGTTTCACATCTTTAGTCTGTTTCGTCCCAACTTAATGATTCCGATCGTCTTATTGTCCTATGGGACTTCAACCTACCAAATATTTCCTGGAAGAAGACGCTTACCATCCCACACTTGATATATTCGTTCAGTTGCCTTGCCTTCCTCTGGTCCCATAAAATCACTGTTTAAGCTACTATTTTCTGTGTCAGGAAGGCCGATTTTATCAGTCTGAATATTACACTTTCTCAGATTGACGACTTTCAGGAAATTGAACCTGCTACTAAAGCATTCTATACAACAGATATTTTATTTTTACATTTACATTTTTTTTCTATATTTGTTAACTACATCTACATCTAAAATGTAGTTGTGTAGACCAGATATTCTACATCCACCATTTAGATTCTACATCTCCTCCGCTAGGGGTTGCTCGTGCATTGCACAGTGCAGAGTGTGTGCGAGCGAGACAGAGAATGAATATCGTCAGCAACGCCAGAGGCGGTGGGGAAGCAACTGAAAATGAATTTCTTCATTCTGGCCATAATAATAATCCGATCTATACCAAATTTGACAATCTGGTAGATATGGTCATTCTTTACGATACTGCGTTTTTAGTTGCCACAGATTTTCGTCCTTTGTGAAGGCGGAGGGGGCGTGGCACAATTTGGAAAGAAACTTGATTCAGTGTGATATCACATGAGTCTGGAAACAAAAGCAAATTTTGTTCTAGCTTTTATAGTCTCTGAGAACGAGGCGTCAAACAAGACGGACAGACGGACAGACAGACAGAGACTCGGCTTTTGATGCTGATCAAGAATATACAGTAGGCACACATATTATTCGGACACTCTTGTCACTCTAGTTCAGGGCTCGGCAGGGCCCTATCTTAAAAACATAGGAAAAGGCGCTGCCACGTCGCTGCCGGCACACGTACAGTATGAAAAGGCAGCGAGCCTTCGTGTGTCTTCGGCAATGCGACTTCGGCTCTTGCGATCGAGCTTGATACCCAAAGCGAGAACAAAAATGAGTCAGTTGTGTTTAGCCGTCGACAATACAAGACCATGCTACGCAGCCTTATGATTTTACACTGAGCAAAAAATGTTCAACGTAAAATGGGAAAACAATTTCTTTTTCATAAAAAATATGGATGGCTTTGCGCAGTGCGTAATCTGCTATTATGTTTCCCACTTATGTAACTTATCTTGCATTAATGCGCGCCTAGAATTTTGCTCCAGTTTCAAAAGGAATTCAATTTCAAAACATAACATTTTTATTTTTTTAGTTTCATTTTTTCTTTCACCCGCAACAGTTCAACTTTTGCTACAAATCGTTTGTTGCTGTGTAAAAGCAACAAACCGGTTTCTGCCGCAGCTGCGACCGGCCTCTTCGGGTTTTTTTACTCATACAAGCGCACGAAAAAACGTGTCAGAGTGTGTGTGCCGAGCCCTGCTCTAGTCCAAACACCTATAACTTGGCGTACAGTTAAGTTAAACAGAAAAAGTTAATTTTATATCAAAGATCAACATTTCTACTATCCGTTCACAAAAAAATATTAAAATTATCTACTATAGTTTTCTTATAAAAATTACTAAAGCAATGTGTTTTTCAAGTAATATTTGAATATTACAGTTCAAAAAAAAAATAGAATTTTTTTTTGCCACATTCATTCTTTATGATGTCTATAAGTCCTCGGCACACCTTTTCCCCAAAGGTATTAGTGCCCTGTGCATTAATATTGACCCACTAAACAAGCAGAGCCATTTTCAAACATTCTTTCGATCAAATTTTGGGTTTCCGTATCATTTTTTCCAAAATTTCTGCAAACATGCTTCATGGAACTTACGTCAGGTAGCTGGAGCTGAGTTTTCAGCTGGTTGCAGTGGGAAATGAGCAAGATATGATCAAATAA
The DNA here is from genome assembly GCA_035043285.1 of Drosophila subsilvestris. Classification (NCBI taxonomy): domain Eukaryota; kingdom Metazoa; phylum Arthropoda; class Insecta; order Diptera; family Drosophilidae; genus Drosophila; species Drosophila subsilvestris. Next base: position 11,519 of record JAWNNB010000571.1, read on the forward strand.
AGATGCATTTTTTTGGTATTTTTTTGGGTGGTACAAGACTGTCTTCGGATTATGCCCAAATTTAATGGCACATGGATGCAATTTGTCACTCAAACTATCGTAGTAGATGTCCTTGCTAATTTTACTAGTAATGAAGACCATTCGTACTGCTCCATTTGCACCTATACACCCACAAACTATTATGTTCCTTCCGCCATGCACTACAGTTGGTATTCCATTTTTCCCATCGATGGCTTAATTTAATTTTCGTAAAGTCCATCAATCCAAAATGTGTCCTATTTGGATTCACCAGTTCAATCACATACTCCATAAATGAATTTGGCTTTGTGTTCCTCCAAAAGTCTTGCGAAATTTTATTTTTGAACTGTAATATTCAAATATTACTTGAAAAACATAACGACTGTCCGAATAATTTATGTGCGTAAAAAAGTGACTTTTTTGCTTTAGTTAATTTTTATAAGAAAACTATAGTAGATAATTTTAATATTTTTTTGTGAACGGATAGTAGAAATGTTGATCTTTGATATAAAATTAACTTTTTCTGTTTAACTTAACTGTACGCCAAGTTATAGGTGTTTGAACTAGAGTGACAAGAGTGTCCGAATAATATGTGTGCCTACTGTATATACTTTATGGGGTCGGAAAATGTTCCTTCTCTGCGTTACACACATTTACTTTTACCACAAATACAGTATACCCCTTAACTCTTTTTGAGTACGGGTATAATAAAGAACACAGGATATTTTTTCGACTTTTCCTGACTTTTTAAAGTCAAAATTTCGTAAAATATACTGCACAAAAATCATAATTTTTACATTTGAATGCTTTATATTTCCCAGACGGTAAGCTGAAATCACAGTGTTTGGGCTTTACTTCTAGCTGTTTAAACTATCTTTCCAGAATAGAAAAGTTCTTTACAACCAGACATAAGATACTTGAGTTATGTGAAAAAAAAAGATTAAAAAAAAACCACACTTCAAATATCTTCAAAAAAAAGTTCTGCCATAGAAAACAAACCATAATTCTTTAAAAAGTCGGTTTGGATCCTTTAGGAAATATCGTGTCGGATAGTGTAATTGGTGCTTGATAAACACTCTCCCGCTAAACATTTTTAGATGTAACGTCATGACATTCCATCGCAGCAAGCCTTACCTTTTCGACTATACTATCCGTAACATTTCCTTACAACGCCTATTCAAACTTACTGACTTGGGTGTTATCTTCGTACCTATCCATTCTCTCGAAAGTAGACGGATTTGCCATGGAGTTATTTTTCTCCACAAAATACTCTGTGATGAGGTCGGTATCACTGCCCTTAGAAGCGTTGTTAGCATTGCTGACTATAATACATATTTTCCTATTTTCCTTTGACAGTGGTACCACTAAGCTCAAATTCTTGTTAGCGAATAATTTAATTTATTCTTAACTTTATACGCTATCGGTTATTCTCTGCTGTGAGTTGGACTATAGCGACTGCTTGAGCCAATAAATCAGTCCCATTGGGTCAGGGTAATAGCCTTGTTCATTTTGTTCTTTCATTAGTTTAACTGCATGTAGTTAAACCTTAGACAATAAACAAAAATAAACAACAACAATAAACAATAAAGTTGTATTTTGACAAGCTCTTAAAACCAAAATTTGTTAAATATTTAAAGTGTAAATATTAAACCACTCACAAATTTTGTGCCAAATAATCAGAAGAGACATGCACAAATTTTTGCTACAAAATTGTCGTACCCGAAATCTTACAATTTTTTTTTATTAATGGGAGTGCAATCTTGTGGAATATACTGTGAAATTAAAAACTAAAAACAATTGTTTGCTTACCTTTGAAGTGCAAATTACGTCACGTAGATTTATATTCATCCACGAATCACAGCTCACCAAGTGTCCATTATAAGTCTCACCATTTTTCAGCTCAACCAGCTAAATATATGTATACAACCAGATGATTAGAATGAGGCAATATGTACATACATATGAAACTTGCTGATACTGTCTATAACCAGACTGGGATGTTTCTTACCATAGGATGGCTCTGCGCGGTTTTCAATAGTGACAATGGTAGCTAAAAAATACAAATACAGTTAAATTGAAATAGTTCTATTTATATAGAATTACCATATTTTTGAAGCAGAATTAATAGAGATTGAGAGCTCGAAAAACACCGATGTCAGCTGCTGACATCGATGTTTTTCTCCAACATCGATATTTTTAGTTTTATAACCTTATAGCCTTTTCACACTGGCGACCATACCACCATCGCCCATCCATTTCTGGGATGGTCCGTAATAACCTTTTTACACTGCCCCATCATTGTCGAAGGTGCGGAAAATTATGCGAGGCGTTTACACCAAAGCCGCATAATTTTTCTCAGCATTTGTCAGCTCTTCGGCCTACAAACGTAAACAAACTTTGTGAGCAAGAAGAAGAGAGCAAAAGCATTTTTATTGAAATATAAAGAAATTCCCAAAATAATGAGCGATTTATTATTAAATTTGGAAAATGGTGCATTTGGGAGTTTCACTACGAGCACCCAATCGTTTATGGAGCTTGTTCAGAAGGACTCCACAGCAAGTGAAGCTATCGTTGGCGTGCTGCCGAGTAAAATTTAAAGGTGGCACTTTTTAAGTTTGAATCAGTGCATCCCAAAAGATCCCAAAGATTCTCCAACTTTGCCTTAATTTCTATTGGAGAGAAATCATAGAATTACTGTTTAAATTCCTCTCCCATCTCCTCGTAAATGTGGGTGTTCTTGCGCAACCCACGAAAATCCTCAATATATTCCGCCCACAAGTCTATTAACCTACTTTCCGCCCCCTCTGTCCACTTCTTTTTCTTTTGTTTTTCAGTGCTCATATTTCATTTTTAAATATAATTTACTAATTCACAGCTGTTTGCTGTCGATACCCCGTCGATACCCAGAATAATTTCAGTATTTTGTAAAAATACTAGACAGAATACGGCAACACTACCCAATGATGCGACGCATGATTAAAGATGCGGCCGCTTGATTGTCTTCTTCTATCCACAGGGCTCTTATGGGCATCATTGTCGCATGTTCCGTTTAACGGAAAAATCCAATGATGCTCCTCAGTGTAAGCAGGCTAAAACGCATCATTTTATGCTAGACTGACAATGCGGGTGTCCGTTGTTAGCAAAGATTCCGTAAGATATCTTAATATGAAGTAATTTTTTTAGCAAAGACTTTTTCCTTACATTTTGAGATTCAAGGCAATCTTATTTTCTTCAGCAGAACAATGTTTTTTTCGCCCCACATAGGACATTTTTTAAACTCTCATGTACCTTTATATGCAAGGAGTCAATAAAAACCAACAATCCCTTGACCAAATCCTGATCAAATCCTTAAAAAATTATAAATACCTCAAGTGTATTTATTATTTTGACCACACCAAATATGCCTATACAGAACAAATTTAAGCCTAGAATTAAATTAAGGGTGCTCGAGAGAATTGATATCATTTCCAAATAATTTCTGTTATTTTGTCTCATCAAAAGACGAACTTATCAACAATGTATTTCCAAACATTATTTCCAACTACAAAAATAATGAATGGTTGTGTGAGCGAGCAATTTTAGCGGCTATGAATAAAGATGTAGATGACCTGAACTACATAATTCAAAATAAGATCATTGGAACAATGCATTCATTCAAATCTATTGACTGCGTCACAAATGAGATGAAGCCACCAACTATCCAATCGAATTTTTAAACTCCCTGGATGTGCCTGGCTTACCACCGCACAATTTACGCCTAAAGGTTGGCTCCGTAGTAATCATGCTTCGAAACATAAACCAACCAAAACTGTGCAACGGTACGCGTTTGGTGGTTAGAAAATTGATGAACAATGTAATTTACGCGACGGTACTAAAAGGAAAATTCAAAGATGAGCAAGGTCTTATTCTGAGGTTCCCGATGATCCCAACCGATATGCCGTTTGAATTTAAAAGACTTCAATTTCCGATGCATTGCATTTGCCAAGACCATCAACAAATCACAAGGCCAATCCTTAAAAGTTTGTGGTTTGAATCTAGAACATCCATGTTTTTCCCATGGTCAATTATATGTGGCATGTTTACGGGTCGGAAGTCCATCTGCGTTGTTTCTTTTTGCGCCTGATCACAAGGTACTTAAGTGAAGAGCAACCAATGTACTAAAATAAAGAAATAATAATGAATGATTAATGTAGGTATTTAATTTTTTTGTTTTAAGGTTCTAATGCAGCAGCTGATATCGTTTGCCACGCCAAGGGCTACGACAGCGGCTGGTGATGCAGATTCGGAAGTCGAATTGATCACCTCGGAGAGCATGCAGCTAGAAACGTCTGAAGCGTCCGTGTCCGTAGAGTCCGCACCCGTTACTGTCTCAATTCCGTCTATCTCGATCCCACCAGCTAACAGACGTCCAGGACCACCGGATATTGACATCACAGGTATCAGGCCTGTGGTACCAAAACCACTGGTGGGAGTCCCACCAAAGCGACATGTTTTTGTCTCGCGGCTAGCCCCTGACCTCCCATCGAATGATGTCACCGCTTTTATACAAAGGGTGCTCTCAACTTTCATTATTGATACCAATGTTTAACAAAACTGTAATCTTTAAAAATATAAGCTATTGGCAGTCAACCATTCAAAAACATTCGAGATCAGGGCCGGTTTTAGGGAAGGGCGAGCGGGGCGGTCGCCCAGGGCGCCAAATTTTAGGGGGCGCCAAATTACCAATGGGAGTTTCTTGATAATACTTATGTTTATATTTGTATACCTCGATGGAGGGCGGAATTTTTCGTGTATATTTGGCTATTTGGCCAATGTACGCTTGGGTAAAATACTAACATATTCTTATTTATAATTATTTAATATTTACATTTTACGCGTCGTTTCGAAGCTTCGAAGTTGCCAGACTTTCGAGTCGACGCGTCAAAATCGTAAGCTCAGTGTTACCAGACCAGCAAGCGACTCGTAGTTCCCCCTATCAGCTGTTTGCTTGTTTTGTCGCCACGTGGTTTGTCGCCATATTAAATTATACAGTTAACTCTAAATAAGTGTTTAAACAAAGAAAGCCATGAATAAGGGTGGCACGAAGAAACTTTCTGGTGCGGCTAATAAGAAAAAAAAGGCAGAAAAAGAGTCTGAACTAAAAAAGCAAGCTCACAGTCTTGATAAATTCATAATTTAGGATAAAAAGTAAGAGGCTCCACAGTCAATAAAGAATCAATCAAATCTCTAATCGATCCAACTTTGTTCTATACAGGGAAACCACCGAAATTAATTCTACTTTGAGAAGAGAATCCGATAATATAAATGTTCAAGAGGAGACTTCTGCATGTCTGTCAACATATTATGTAGCAGAAGTAGAGAATGAAGTGAGTGTTTCCGACAAAATCGAAATTTCGTCTGATCCAGCTCACTGGCCAGAATTTCTGCGACCCAAATTCATCGATGCAGCTATTATACTTGGTCCACCAGAAACTGAGGACATACAATTTCCGCTAGATTCTCAAAAGCGACATTTCACTATGAAGCTTTTCATGAGAAAATTGGACAATGGCGAGAAAGTGAAAAGAAGATGGCTTGTCTATTCTAGAAGTGCGGACAAGATTTTTTGTTTTTGTTGCAAACTTTTTTCTATCGAAAAACCGTCGTCATTAGCCACAACTGGCGTTCAAGACTGGAAACATGTCCATGATCGCCTGCGAGACCACGAAAAATCTGCTGACCGTGTCACTGCATATTTAAAATGGTTGGAGTGTGAATCTCGACTTACGTTACATCAAGCAATAGATGCACAACAACAAAAGTTGCTGAATGACGAAATAATTCATTGGAAGCGCGTTCTAGAACGCCTGATGATGATAACCATGTATCTTGCGCAACACAATCTAGCATTTCGTGGCTCATCAGACAAACTTTGCACGAAAAATAATGGAAATTTTTTGGGTCTAGTGGAGTTGTTGGGAAAGTTCGACGACGTTATGCGAGAGCATATACGAAGAGTATCGAAAAAAGAAATAAACGACCATTATTGTAGTAAAATGATTCAAGAGGAATTGATAAATCTTCTGGCAAACGAAGTTTTAGTAGAAATACTAAAAATGATAGAAAAAGCGCGATATTACTCAATTATCCTTGATTGCACTCCTGATATGAGCCATACTGAGCAAATTTCTTTTACTATTAGACTTGTTAATGTCAACGATAACAAGGTGACCATCAAAGAGCATTTCCTAGGATTCAAAATTGCGTCTTCATCAACGGGAGAGGGATTAACAAATCTTTTACTCAAAACTCTTGAAGACAATAAAATTAACATAAATAATTTACGTGGACAAGGATATGATAATGGCTCTAACATGAAAGGAAAAAACAAAGGAGTCCAAGCGAGGGTCCTCGAACTAAATCCGAGAGCAGCATTTGTGCCGTGGGGATGCCATTCCTTGAATTTGGTTATCGGCGATGCTGCTTCCTCATCAAGAACATGTATCACGCTTTTTGGTGTACTTCAGCGCATCTACGTTCTATTCTCAGCATCAACTCAGAGATGGGCGATTCTTAAAAATCATGTTCCGAACCTAACCGTCAAACCATTGTGCACAACTCGTTGGGAAAGCAGACTGGACACGGTGAAAGCTATTAAATATCAAGCAAAAGAAGTTTATGAAGCTCTAATGGAGATTTTTGACTCCGATTTAAAAGACCCTTCTGTCCAACATGAAGCTAAATGCTTGGCTGATGAATTGATGCGATTCGAATTTCTCGTTTCCCTGGTTGTTTGGTATGACATCCTATTTCAAGCTAATCTTGTGAGCAAAACAATGCAGAAACAAGACATGGATATCGCTGCCGCCACATTATCAGTAGGAAATTGTTTTGCATTTCTATCCACCTACAGGAATAAAGGATTTGAGTCTGCTCTGCAAGATGCCAAAAAACTTGCTGAAGATCTTGGGGCTGACTCATCGTTTGACAATTCATCTCGCAGAAGACGAAAGAAGAGAATGTTTGAATACGAGTGTCAAGATGAGTCTATAAACTTAACACCAGAAGATCAGTTCAGGACGGATTTTTTTATTGTTCTGGTTGATACGGCTCTCGCATCTGTCACGGAAAGATTTGAGCAAATGAAAAATCATGAGAATATATGGGGATTTTTATACGACTTTTCTCCTTACTCAAAATCGCAAGAATTCCCGGCGTTCATTGAAAAGGACACTATTTTGTTGGCAAGATATCGTGAATTGAGCACCGCTCTCACAACTGAAGGGGACTCAGACGTTAATGGATTCGAGCTGTATACAGAGTTAAGACAATTACGGAGTATCACACCTGAAACTATCAAACGGCCATTGGAAGCTCTTCAATATATTGTTGAAAAAAATCTTACAGATGTATTTCCCAATGTTTGGATTTCCCTTAGAATTTTGCTTACTTTGCCAGTAACTGTTGCCAGCGGGGAGCGAAGTTTTTCAAAATTAAAACTTATAAAGTCGTACCTAAGATCAACGATGTCACAAGATAGGTTGAACTCTTTGGCTGCATTGTCTATTGAAAATGAGATAGCTACTCAGCTTGACCTATCCAAGACAATAGAAAAATTCGCGCAGGCCAAAGCACGAAAAGTAACTTTCTTGTAATACTTTAGCAACTTTTTTTCATTCTTCTTTTTTTTACAATATTTTATTTCTAATGCTACAGGATTGCAACTTTTATGTTAATTCCCTAGTCACAACGCTAGTCAGAACGCTAGTAAGAACGATAATCACAACGCTAGTCACAACTACAATAAAATGTCAAATTTCAAAAACTTTTGGTTGGAGTGTGAATCTCGACTTACGTTACATCAAGCAATAGATGCACAACAACAAAAGTTGCTGAATGACGAAATAATTCATTGGAAGCGCGTTCTAGAACGCCTGATGATGATAACCATGTATCTTGCGCAACACAATCTAGCATTTCGTGGCTCATCAGACAAACTTTGCACGAAAAATAATGGAAATTTTTTGGGTCTAGTGGAGTTGTTGGGAAAGTTCGACGACGTTATGCGAGAGCATATACGAAGAGTATCGAAAAAAGAAATAAACGACCATTATTGTAGTAAAATGATTCAAGAGGAATTGATAAATCTTCTGGCAAACGAAGTTTTAGTAGAAATACTAAAAATGATAGAAAAAGCGCGATATTACTCAATTATCCTTGATTGCACTCCTGATATGAGCCATACTGAGCAAATGTCTTTTACTATTAGACTTGTTAATGTCAACGATAACAAGGTGACCATCAAAGAGCATTTCCTAGGATTCAAAATTGCGTCTTCATCAACGGGAGAGGGATTAACAAATCTTTTACTCAAAACTCTTGAAGACAATAAAATTAACATAAATAATTTACGTGGACAAGGATATGATAATGGCTCTAACATGAAAGGAAAAAACAAAGGAGTCCAAGCGAGGGTCCTCGAACTAAATCCGAGAGCAGCATTTGTGCCGTGGGGATGCCATTCCTTGAATTTGGTTATCGGCGATGCTGCTTCCTCATCAAGAACATGTATCACGCTTTTTGGTGTACTTCAGCGCATCTACGTTCTATTCTCAGCATCAACTCAGAGATGGGCGATTCTTAAAAATCATGTTCCGAACCTAACCGTCAAACCATTGTGCACAACTCGTTGGGAAAGCAGACTGGACAGCTATTGGTGAAAGCTATTAAATATCAAGCAAAAGAAGTTTATGAAGCTCTAATGGAGATTTTTGACTCCGATTTAAAAGACCCTTCTGTCCAACATGAAGCTAAATGCTTGGCTGATGAATTGATGCGATTCGAATTTCTCGTTTCCCTGGTTGTTTGGTATGACATCCTATTTCAAGCTAATCTTGTGAGCAAAACAATGCAGAAACAAGACATGGATATCGCTGCCGCCACATTATCAGTAGGAAATTGTTTTGCATTTCTATCCACCTACAGGAATAAAGGATTTGAGTCTGCTCTGCAAGATGCCAAAAAACTTGCTGAAGATCTTGGGGCTGACTCATCGTTTGACAATTCATCTCGCAGAAGACGAAAGAAGAGAATGTTTGAATACGAGTGTCAAGATGAGTCTATAAACTTAACACCAGAAGATCAGTTCAGGACGGATTTTTTTATTGTTCTGGTTGATACGGCTCTCGCATCTGTCACGGAAAGATTTGAGCAAATGAAAAATCATGAGAATATATGGTGATTTTTATACGACTTTTCTCCTTACTCAAAATCGCAAGAATTCCCGGCGTTCATTGAAAAGGACACTATTTTGTTGGCAAGATATCGTGAATTGAGCACCGCTCTCACAACTGAAGGGGACTCAGACGTTAATGGATTCGAGCTGTATACAGAGTTAAGACAATTACGGAGTATCACACCTGAAACTATCAAACGGCCATTGGAAGCTCTTCAATATATTGTTGAAAAAAATCTTACAGATGTATTTCCCAATGTTTGGATTTCCCTTAGAATTTTGCTTACTTTGCCAGTAACTGTTGCCAGCGGGGAGCGAAGTTTTTCAAAATTAAAACTTATAAAGTCGTACCTAAGATCAACGATGTCACAAGATAGGTTGAACTCTTTGGCTGTATTGTCTATTGAAAATGAGATAGCTACTCAGCTTGACCTATCCAAGACAATAGAAAAATTCGCGCAGGCCAAAGCACGAAAAGTAACTTTCTTGTAATACTTTAGCAACTTTTTTTCATTCTTCTTTTTTTTACAATATTTTATTTCTAATGCTACAGGATTGCAACTTTTATGTTAATTCCCTAGTCACAACGCTAGTCAGAACGCTAGTAAGAACGATAATCACAACGCTAGTCACAACTACAATAAAATGTCAAATTTAAAAAACTTTTGCTGCGTTTGCTTTAATTTGTTCATTTCAGAAAAAACAAATATTATCAAAGGGCGTCTCTTCTCATGTTTGCCCCGGGCGTCGAAACCTCTAACGCCGGCCCTGTTCGAGATAATTCATAACAAATCGGCACGATGCCTCTGTACTTATTATTTTGATCAGTAGTGTACGTATCGTCAGATCGTGAAAACGAAACTTATGCGCATTTGAGAAGCCTGCGCTGCAAGGAGGTTTCTATTCTAATATGTTGCCTCCAAAGCTCTTTGATGGCTAACAGCATTTTTATGAGGTTTACCGTAGGTTTACTAGGCTTTAAGCCTAAAACTGTTTACTGGCAAACAAATATCATATATACTGTTAGCGGCCAGTGGTGTGACCATAAGTGTGCACTGTATTCCGTCCGACCACACTGCTCAGACAGCTGCTTGTTTTTGTCACTAACCATACAGTAAATAGATGTGCCAGTTCATAAAACGAATGTGTTACAGAAAAATTTGCAGCTCCAGGTCCCACGCTCTCAGGGCCTGTGCTCTCATGGGACCTGAGAGAGTAAGAGAGAGCAGGGCCATGGTGCAACATGCCAGTCGTTTGTCAAACGGCGTTGAAAGAGGTTGTGTAGCGCACGATTTTTTTCTGTATTTCTGTCTTCTTCTTCCTCACAAATAAAATTCTTTCTATTACTTTGAAAATTATTTTTTATTTTCTTAATCATTTTTCTGAATAACGAATTAAATGTCAGTATTTGTTTTTCATTATTTCGATTTATTATTATTCATATTTATTTATTAGCGAAAAAATGTTCTCGCCTGTCAGCGGAGATGTAAAACACTTGCTATCTCTTTCTAGCGCGTGTTTGTCTCTAAGTGCCGAGATATTAGGGTTGAAAATATTTATGTTCCATTTTGCTAATTTCCGCTCCAGGTCCTAAGGTCTTTGGCTCGGGGACCGAAACCTGGGCAATTCGGCATGTACGTGTGTGTGTACACAGACACGAAAAAATTTGGCCAATGTTTACGTTCCGAAACTGAGGTTTTGATTTTTGAGTTTCCAGGTTGAATGTGTGTGTGCCACGTATATTATACATAAAGGTCTATTTCGTATTTGTTAGTTCGTTTAGAACTTTTCCATCGATCATAGTAAGGGCAAATTCATAGAATATACTGTTCTACAATTTTTGGCCGCTTGAACTGAAATTTGTTTTTTGCAGCCAGCGACCGAGCTGACCTTCCGCAACATACACATGTGAGGAATAGGCAGAGTGGGAGGGGTTGGGCGTGGGAAATAAATAATATATGAAAATAAAAGCTGATATTTGTTTTATTTACTTGAAATTTCACATTTATTTACATATACATATCCCTATTTTAGACTTGTTTCGGGTTTTACGATCCATATATTTACATTTACATTTGGCGATTTCCGCCAAACACTTCCAGTAATTCCAAGATCTACGGCTGCCGAATAAATAAAAGCTTGCCTCAAATCGTCGAATCTATGGCACTATGTGAAGAAACTGCAGCTGACAACAAACATGAGAGTTATATTACTTAATGATACATCTGCTGAAGATTTCTCGGAGCAATTGCTGACTATCGGTAATGGCCAAGTACCTGTCGATGAATCGAGAGAATTGATATCATTTCCAAATTTCCAAATTTCTGTTATTTTGTCTCATCAAAAGACGAACTTATCAACAATGTATTTCCAAACATTATTTCCAACTACAAAAATAATGAATGGTTGTGTGAGCGAGCAATTTTAGCGGCTATGAATAAAGATGTAGATGACCTGAACTACATAATTCAAAATAAGATCATTGGAACAATGCATTCATTCAAATCTATTGACTGCGTCACAAATGAGATGAAGGCACCAACTATCCAATCGAATTTTTAAACTCCCTGGATGTGCCTGGCTTACCACCGCACAATTTACGCCTAAAGGTTGGCTCCGTAGTAATCATGCTTCGAAACATAAACCAACCAAAACTGTGCAACGGTACGCGTTTGGTGGTTAGAAAATTGATGAACAATGTAATTTACGCGACGGTACTAAAAGGAAAATTCAAAGATGAGCAAGGTCTTATTCTGAGGTTCCCGATGATCCCAACCGATATGCCGTTTGAATTTAAAAGAATTCAATTTCCGATGCATTGCATTTGCCAAGACCATCAACAAATCACAAGGCCAATCCTTAAAAGTTTGTGGTTTGAATCTAGAACATCCATGTTTTTCCCATGGTCAATTATATGTGGCATGTTTACGGGTCGGAAGTCCATCTGCGTTGTTTCTTTTTGCGCCTGATCACAAGGTACTTAAGTGAAGAGCAACCAATGTACTAAAATAAAGAAATAATAATGAATGATTAATGTAGGTATTTAATTTTTTTGTTTTAAGGTTCTAATGCAGCAGCTGATATCGTTTGCCACGCCAAGGGCTACGACAGCGGCTGGTGATGCAGATTCGGAAGTCGAATTGATCACCTCGGAGAGCATGCAGCTAGAAACGTCTGAAGCGTCCGTGTCCGTAGAGTCCGCACCCGTTACTGTCTCAATTCCGTCTATCTCGATCCCACCAGCTAACAGACGTCCAGGACCACCGGATATTGACATCACAGGTATCAGGCCTGTGGTACCAAAACCACTGGTGGGAGTCCCACCAAAGCGACATGTTTTTGTCTCGCGGCTAGCCCCTGACCTCCCATCGAATGATGTCACCGCTTTTATACAAAGGGTGCTCTCAACTTTCATTATTGATACCAATGTTTAACAAAACTGTAATCTTTAAAAATATAAGCTATTGGCAGTCAACCATTCAAAAACATTCGAGATAATTCATAACAAATCGGCACGATGCCTCTGTACTTATTATTTTGATCAGTAGTGTACGTATCGTCAGATCGTGAAAACGAAACTTATGCGCATTTGAGAAGCCTGCGCTGCAAGGAGGTTTCTATTCTAATATGTTGCCTCCAAAGCTCTTTGATGGCTAACAGCATTTTTATGAGGTTTACCGTAGGTTTACTAGGCTTTAAGCCTAAAACTGTTTACTGGCAAACAAATATCATATATACTGTTAGCGGCCAGTGGTGTGACCATAAGTGTGCACTGTATTCCGTCCGACCACACTGCTCAGACAGCTGCTTGTTTTTGTCACTAACCATACAGTAAATAGATGTGCCAGTTCATAAAACGAATGTGTTACAGAAAAATTTGCAGCTCCAGGTCCCACGCTCTCAGGGCCTGTGCTCTCATGGGACCTGAGAGAGTAAGAGAGAGCAGGGCCATGGTGCAACATGCCAGTCGTTTGTCAAACGGCGTTGAAAGAGGTTGTGTAGCGCACGATTTTTTTCTGTATTTCTGTCTTCTTCTTCCTCACAAATAAAATTCTTTCTATTACTTTGAAAATTATTTTTTATTTTCTTAATCATTTTTCTGAATTACGAATTAAATGTCAGTATTTGTTTTTCATTATTTCGATTTATTAATATTCATATTTATTTATTAGCGAAAAAATGTTCTTGCCTGTCAGCGGAGATATAAAACACTTGCTATCTCTTTCTAGCGCGTGTTTGTCTCTAAGTGCCGAGATATTAGGGTTGAAAATATTTATGTTCCATTTTGCTAATTTCCGCTCCAGGTCCTAAGGTCTTTGGCTCGGGGACCGAAACCTGGGCAATTCGGCATGTACGTGTGTGTGTACACAGACACGAAAAAATTTTGCCAATGTTTACGTTCCGAAACTGAGGTTTTGATTTTTGAGTTTCCAGGTTGAATGTGTGTGTGCCACGTATATTATACATAAAGGTCGATTTCGTATTTGTTAGTTCGTTTAGAACTTTTCCATCGATCATAGTAAGGGCAAATTCATAGAATATACTGTTCTACAATTTTTGGCCGCTTGAACTGAAATTTGTTTTTTTGCAGCCAGCGACCGAGCTGACCTTCCGCAACATACACATGTGAGGAATAGGCAGAGTGGGAGGGGTTGGGCGTGGGAAATAAATAATATATGAAAATAAAAGCTGATATTTGTTTTATTTACTTGAAATTTCACATTTATTTACATATACATATCCCTATTTTAGACTTGTTTCGGGTTTTACGATCCATATATTTACATTTACATTTGGCGATTTCCGCCAAACACTTCCAGTAATTCCAAGATCTACGGCTGCCGAATAAATAAAAGCTTGCCTCAAATCGTCGAATCTATGGCACTATGTGAAGAAACTGCAGCTGACAACAAACATGAGAGTTATATTACTTAATGATACATCTGCTGAAGATTTCTCGGAGCAATTGCTGACTATCGGTAATGGCCAAGTACCTGTCGATGAATCGAGAGAATTGATATCATTTCCAAATAATTTCTGTTATTTTGTCTCATCAAAAGACGAACTTATCAACAATGTATTTCCAAACATTATTTCCAACTACAAAAATAATGAATGGTTGTGTGAGCGAGTAATTTTAGCGGCTATGAATAAAGATGTAGATGACCTGAACTACATAATTCAAAATAAGATCATTGGAACAATGCATTCATTCAAATCTATTGACTGCGTCACAAATGAGATGAAGGCACCAACTATCCAATCGAATTTTTAAACTCCCTGGATGTGCCTGGCTTACCACCGCACAATTTACGCCTAAAGGTTGGCTCCGTAGTAATCATGCTTCGAAACATAAACCAACCAAAACTGTGCAACGGTACGCGTTTGGTGGTTAGAAAATTGATGAACAATGTAATTTACGCGACGGTACTAAAAGGAAAATTCAAAGATGAGCAAGGTCTTATTCTGAGGTTCCCGATGATCCCAACCGATATGCCGTTTGAATTTAAAAGACTTCAATTTCCGATGCATTGCATTTGCCAAGACCATCAACAAATCACAAGGCCAATCCTTAAAAGTTTGTGGTTTGAATCTAGAACATCCATGTTTTTCCCATGGTCAATTATATGTGGCATGTTTACGGGTCGGAAGTCCATCTGCGTTGTTTCTTTTTGCGCCTGATCACAAGGTACTTAAGTGAAGAGCAACCAATGTACTAAAATAAAGAAATAATAATGAATGATTAATGTAGGTATTTAATTTTTTTGTTTTAAGGTTCTAATGCAGCAGCTGATATCGTTTGCCACGCCAAGGGCTACGACAGCGGCTGGTGATGCAGATTCGGAAGTCGAATTGATCACCTCGGAGAGCATGCAGCTAGAAACGTCTGAAGCGTCCGTGTCCGTAGAGTCCGCACCCGTTACTGTCTCAATTCCGTCTATCTCGATCCCACCAGCTAACAGACGTCCAGGACCACCGGATATTGACATCACAGGTATCAGGCCTGTGGTACCAAAACCACTGGTGGGAGTCCCACCAAAGCGACATGTTTTTGTCTCGCGGCTAGCCCCTGACCTCCCATCGAATGATGTCACCGCTTTTATACAAAGGGTGCTCTCAACTTTCATTATTGATACCAATGTTTAACAAAACTGTAATCTTTAAAAATATAAGCTATTGGCAGTCAACCATTCAAAAACATTCGAGATAATTCATAACAAATCGGCACGATGCCTCTGTACTTATTATTTTGATCAGTAGTGTACGTATCGTCAGATCGTGAAAACGAAACTTATGCGCATTTGAGAAGCCTGCGCTGCAAGGAGGTTTCTATTCTAATATGTTGCCTCCAAAGCTCTTTGATGGCTAACAGCATTTTTATGAGGTTTACCGTAGGTTTACTAGGCTTTAAGCCTAAAACTGTTTACTGGCAAACAAATATCATATATACTGTTAGCGGCCAGTGGTGTGACCATAAGTGTGCACTGTATTCCGTCCGACCACACTGCTCAGACAGCTGCTTGTTTTTGTCACTAACCATACAGTAAATAGATGTGCCAGTTCATAAAACGAATGTGTTACAGAAAAATTTGCAGCTCCAGGTCCCACGCTCTCAGGGCCTGTGCTCTCATGGGACCTGAGAGAGTAAGAGAGAGCAGGGCCATGGTGCAACATGCCAGTCGTTTGTCAAACGGCGTTGAAAGAGGTTGTGTAGCGCACGATTTTTTTCTGTATTTCTGTCTTCTTCTTCCTCACAAATAAAATTCTTTCTATTACTTTGAAAATTATTTTTTATTTTCTTAATCATTTTTCTGAATTACGAATTAAATGTCAGTATTTGTTTTTCATTATTTCGATTTATTAATATTCATATTTATTTATTAGCGAAAAAATGTTCTTGCCTGTCAGCGGAGATATAAAACACTTGCTATCTCTTTCTAGCGCGTGTTTGTCTCTAAGTGCCGAGATATTAGGGTTGAAAATATTTATGTTCCATTTTGCTAATTTCCGCTCCAGGTCCTAAGGTCTTTGGCTCGGGGACCGAAACCTGGGCAATTCGGCATGTACGTGTGTGTGTACACAGACACGAAAAAATTTTGCCAATGTTTACGTTCCGAAACTGAGGTTTTGATTTTTGAGTTTCCAGGTTGAATGTGTGTGTGCCACGTATATTATACATAAAGGTCGATTTCGTATTTGTTAGTTCGTTTAGAACTTTTCCATCGATCATAGTAAGGGCAAATTCATAGAATATACTGTTCTACAATTTTTGGCCGCTTGAACTGAAATTTGTTTTTTGCAGCCAGCGACCGAGCTGACCTTCCGCAACATACACATGTGAGGAATAGGCAGAGTGGGAGGGGTTGGGCGTGGGAAATAAATAATATATGAAAATAAAAGCTGATATTTGTTTTATTTACTTGAAATTTCACATTTATTTACATATACATATCCCTATTTTAGACTTGTTTCGGGTTTTACGATCCATATATTTACATTTACATTTGGCGATTTCCGCCAAACACTTCCAGTAATTCCAAGATCTACGGCTGCCGAATAAATAAAAGCTTGCCTCAAATCGTCGAATCTATGGCACTATGTGAAGAAACTGCAGCTGACAACAAACATGAGAGTTATATTACTTAATGATACATCTGCTGAAGATTTCTCGGAGCAATTGCTGACTATCGGTAATGGCCAAGTACCTGTCGATGAATCGAGAGAATTGATATCATTTCCAAATAATTTCTGTTATTTTGTCTCATCAAAAGACGAACTTATCAACAATGTATTTCCAAACATTATTTCCAACTACAAAAATAATGAATGGTTGTGTGAGCGAGCAATTTTAGCGGCTATGAATAAAGATGTAGATGACCTGAACTACATAATTCAAAATAAGATCATTGGAACAATGCATTCATTCAAATCTATTGACTGCGTCACAAATGAGATGAAGGCACCAACTATCCAATCGAATTTTTAAACTCCCTGGATGTGCCTGGCTTACCACCGCACAATTTACGCCTAAAGGTTGGCTCCGTAGTAATCATGCTTCGAAACATAAACCAACCAAAACTGTGCAACGGTACGCGTTTGGTGGTTAGAAAATTGATGAACAATGTAATTTACGCGACGGTACTAAAAGGAAAATTCAAAGATGAGCAAGGTCTTATTCTGAGGTTCCCGATGATCCCAACCGATATGCCGTTTGAATTTAAAAGACTTCAATTTCCGATGCATTGCATTTGCCAAGACCATCAACAAATCACAAGGCCAATCCTTAAAAGTTTGTGGTTTGAATCTAGAACATCCATGTTTTTCCCATGGTCAATTATATGTGGCATGTTTACGGGTCGGAAGTCCATCTGCGTTGTTTCTTTTTGCGCCTGATCACAAGGTACTTAAGTGAAGAGCAACCAATGTACTAAAATAAAGAAATAATAATGAATGATTAATGTAGGTATTTAATTTTTTTGTTTTAAGGTTCTAATGCAGCAGCTGATATCGTTTGCCACGCCAAGGGCTACGACAGCGGCTGGTGATGCAGATTCGGAAGTCGAATTGATCACCTCGGAGAGCATGCAGCTAGAAACGTCTGAAGCGTCCGTGTCCGTAGAGTCCGCACCCGTTACTGTCTCAATTCCGTCTATCTCGATCCCACCAGCTAACAGACGTCCAGGACCACCGGATATTGACATCACAGGTATCAGGCCTGTGGTACCAAAACCACTGGTGGGAGTCCCACCAAAGCGACATGTTTTTGTCTCGCGGCTAGCCCCTGACCTCCCATCGAATGATGTCACCGCTTTTATACAAAGGGTGCTCTCAACTTTCATTATTGATACCAATGTTTAACAAAACTGTAATCTTTAAAAATATAAGCTATTGGCAGTCAACCATTCAAAAACATTCGAGATAATTCATAACAAATCGGCACGATGCCTCTGTACTTATTATTTTGATCAGTAGTGTACGTATCGTCAGATCGTGAAAACGAAACTTATGCGCATTTGAGAAGCCTGCGCTGCAAGGAGGTTTCTATTCTAATATGTTGCCTCCAAAGCTCTTTGATGGCTAACAGCATTTTTATGAGGTTTACCGTAGGTTTACTAGGCTTTAAGCCTAAAACTGTTTACTGGCAAACAAATATCATATATACTGTTAGCGGCCAGTGGTGTGACCATAAGTGTGCACTGTATTCCGTCCGACCACACTGCTCAGACAGCTGCTTGTTTTTGTCACTAACCATACAGTAAATAGATGTGCCAGTTCATAAAACGAATGTGTTACAGAAAAATTTGCAGCTCCAGGTCCCACGCTCTCAGGGCCTGTGCTCTCATGGGACCTGAGAGAGTAAGAGAGAGCAGGGCCATGGTGCAACATGCCAGTCGTTTGTCAAACGGCGTTGAAAGAGGTTGTGTAGCGCACGATTTTTTTCTGTATTTCTGTCTTCTTCTTCCTCACAAATAAAATTCTTTCTATTACTTTGAAAATTATTTTTTATTTTCTTAATCATTTTTCTGAATTACGAATTAAATGTCAGTATTTGTTTTTCATTATTTCGATTTATTAATATTCATATTTATTTATTAGCGAAAAAATGTTCTTGCCTGTCAGCGGAGATATAAAACACTTGCTATCTCTTTCTAGCGCGTGTTTGTCTCTAAGTGCCGAGATATTAGGGTTGAAAATATTTATGTTCCATTTTGCTAATTTCCGCTCCAGGTCCTAAGGTCTTTGGCTCGGGGACCGAAACCTGGGCAATTCGGCATGTACGTGTGTGTGTACACAGACACGAAAAAATTTTGCCAATGTTTACGTTCCGAAACTGAGGTTTTGATTTTTGAGTTTCCAGGTTGAATGTGTGTGTGCCACGTATATTATACATAAAGGTCGATTTCGTATTTGTTAGTTCGTTTAGAACTTTTCCATCGATCATAGTAAGGGCAAATTCATAGAATATACTGTTCTACAATTTTTGGCCGCTTGAACTGAAATTTGTTTTTTTGCAGCCAGCGACCGAGCTGACCTTCCGCAACATACACATGTGAGGAATAGGCAGAGTGGGAGGGGTTGGGCGTGGGAAATAAATAATATATGAAAATAAAAGCTGATATTTGTTTTATTTACTTGAAATTTCACATTTATTTACATATACATATCCCTATTTTAGACTTGTTTCGGGTTTTACGATCCATATATTTACATTTACATTTGGCGATTTCCGCCAAACACTTCCAGTAATTCCAAGATCTACGGCTGCCGAATAAATAAAAGCTTGCCTCAAATCGTCGAATCTATGGCACTATGTGAAGAAACTGCAGCTGACAACAAACATGAGAGTTATATTACTTAATGATACATCTGCTGAAGATTTCTCGGAGCAATTGCTGACTATCGGTAATGGCCAAGTACCTGTCGATGAATCGAGAGAATTGATATCATTTCCAAATAATTTCTGTTATTTTGTCTCATCAAAAGACGAACTTATCAACAATGTATTTCCAAACATTATTTCCAACTACAAAAATAATGAATGGTTGTGTGAGCGAGCAATTTTAGCGGCTATGAATAAAGATGTAGATGACCTGAACTACATAATTCAAAATAAGATCATTGGAACAATGCATTCATTCAAATCTATTGACTGCGTCACAAATGAGATGAAGGCACCAACTATCCAATCGAATTTTTAAACTCCCTGGATGTGCCTGGCTTACCACCGCACAATTTACGCCTAAAGGTTGGCTCCGTAGTAATCATGCTTCGAAACATAAACCAACCAAAACTGTGCAACGGTACGCGTTTGGTGGTTAGAAAATTGATGAACAATGTAATTTACGCGACGGTACTAAAAGGAAAATTCAAAGATGAGCAAGGTCTTATTCTGAGGTTCCCGATGATCCCAACCGATATGCCGTTTGAATTTAAAAGACTTCAATTTCCGATGCATTGCATTTGCC
Organism: Drosophila subsilvestris; assembly: GCA_035043285.1. Taxonomy (NCBI): domain Eukaryota; kingdom Metazoa; phylum Arthropoda; class Insecta; order Diptera; family Drosophilidae; genus Drosophila; species Drosophila subsilvestris. The sequence goes on from JAWNNB010000571.1 coordinate 31,718, forward strand.
AAGACCATCAACAAATCACAAGGCCAATCCTTAAAAGTTTGTGGTTTGAATCTAGAACATCCATGTTTTTCCCATGGTCAATTATATGTGGCATGTTTACGGGTCGGAAGTCCATCTGCGTTGTTTCTTTTTGCGCCTGATCACAAGGTACTTAAGTGAAGAACAACCAATGTACTAAAATAAAGAAATAATAATGAATGATTAATGTAGGTATTTAATTTTTTTGTTTTAAGGTTCTAATGCAGCAGCTGATATCGTTTGCCACGCCAAGGGCTACGACAGCGGCTGGTGATGCAGATTCGGAAGTCGAATTGATCACCTCGGAGAGCATGCAGCTAGAAACGTCTGAAGCGTCCGTGTCCGTAGAGTCCGCACCCGTTACTGTCTCAATTCCGTCTATCTCGATCCCACCAGCTAACAGACGTCCAGGACCACCGGATATTGACATCACAGGTATCAGGCCTGTGGTACCAAAACCACTGGTGGGAGTCCCACCAAAGCGACATGTTTTTGTCTCGCGGCTAGCCCCTGACCTCCCATCGAATGATGTCACCGCTTTTATACAAAGGGTGCTCTCAACTTTCATTATTGATACCAATGTTTAACAAAACTGTAATCTTTAAAAATATAAGCTATTGGCAGTCAACCATTCAAAAACATTCGAGATAATTCATAACAAATCGGCACGATGCCTCTGTACTTATTATTTTGATCAGTAGTGTACGTATCGTCAGATCGTGAAAACGAAACTTATGCGCATTTGAGAAGCCTGCGCTGCAAGGAGGTTTCTATTCTAATATGTTGCCTCCAAAGCTCTTTGATGGCTAACAGCATTTTTATGAGGTTTACCGTAGGTTTACTAGGCTTTAAGCCTAAAACTGTTTACTGGCAAACAAATATCATATATACTGTTAGCGGCCAGTGGTGTGACCATAAGTGTGCACTGTATTCCGTCCGACCACACTGCTCAGACAGCTGCTTGTTTTTGTCACTAACCATACAGTAAATAGATGTGCCAGTTCATAAAACGAATGTGTTACAGAAAAATTTGCAGCTCCAGGTCCCACGCTCTCAGGGCCTGTGCTCTCATGGGACCTGAGAGAGTAAGAGAGAGCAGGGCCATGGTGCAACATGCCAGTCGTTTGTCAAACGGCGTTGAAAGAGGTTGTGTAGCGCACGATTTTTTTCTGTATTTCTGTCTTCTTCTTCCTCACAAATAAAATTCTTTCTATTACTTTGAAAATTATTTTTTATTTTCTTAATCATTTTTCTGAATTACGAATTAAATGTCAGTATTTGTTTTTCATTATTTCGATTTATTAATATTCATATTTATTTATTAGCGAAAAAATGTTCTTGCCTGTCAGCGGAGATATAAAACACTTGCTATCTCTTTCTAGCGCGTGTTTGTCTCTAAGTGCCGAGATATTAGGGTTGAAAATATTTATGTTCCATTTTGCTAATTTCCGCTCCAGGTCCTAAGGTCTTTGGCTCGGGGACCGAAACCTGGGCAATTCGGCATGTACGTGTGTGTGTACACAGACACGAAAAAATTTTGCCAATGTTTACGTTCCGAAACTGAGGTTTTGATTTTTGAGTTTCCAGGTTGAATGTGTGTGTGCCACGTATATTATACATAAAGGTCGATTTCGTATTTGTTAGTTCGTTTAGAACTTTTCCATCGATCATAGTAAGGGCAAATTCATAGAATATACTGTTCTACAATTTTTGGCCGCTTGAACTGAAATTTGTTTTTTTGCAGCCAGCGACCGAGCTGACCTTCCGCAACATACACATGTGAGGAATAGGCAGAGTGGGAGGGGTTGGGCGTGGGAAATAAATAATATATGAAAATAAAAGCTGATATTTGTTTTATTTACTTGAAATTTCACATTTATTTACATATACATATCCCTATTTTAGACTTGTTTCGGGTTTTACGATCCATATATTTACATTTACATTTGGCGATTTCCGCCAAACACTTCCAGTAATTCCAAGATCTACGGCTGCCGAATAAATAAAAGCTTGCCTCAAATCGTCGAATCTATGGCACTATGTGAAGAAACTGCAGCTGACAACAAACATGAGAGTTATATTACTTAATGATACATCTGCTGAAGATTTCTCGGAGCAATTGCTGACTATCGGTAATGGCCAAGTACCTGTCGATGAATCGAGAGAATTGATATCATTTCCAAATAATTTCTGTTATTTTGTCTCATCAAAAGACGAACTTATCAACAATGTATTTCCAAACATTATTTCCAACTACAAAAATAATGAATGGTTGTGTGAGCGAGTAATTTTAGCGGCTATGAATAAAGATGTAGATGACCTGAACTACATAATTCAAAATAAGATCATTGGAACAATGCATTCATTCAAATCTATTGACTGCGTCACAAATGAGATGAAGGCACCAACTATCCAATCGAATTTTTAAACTCCCTGGATGTGCCTGGCTTACCACCGCACAATTTACGCCTAAAGGTTGGCTCCGTAGTAATCATGCTTCGAAACATAAACCAACCAAAACTGTGCAACGGTACGCGTTTGGTGGTTAGAAAATTGATGAACAATGTAATTTACGCGACGGTACTAAAAGGAAAATTCAAAGATGAGCAAGGTCTTATTCTGAGGTTCCCGATGATCCCAACCGATATGCCGTTTGAATTTAAAAGACTTCAATTTCCGATGCATTGCATTTGCCAAGACCATCAACAAATCACAAGGCCAATCCTTAAAAGTTTGTGGTTTGAATCTAGAACATCCATGTTTTTCCCATGGTCAATTATATGTGGCATGTTTACGGGTCGGAAGTCCATCTGCGTTGTTTCTTTTTGCGCCTGATCACAAGGTACTTAAGTGAAGAGCAACCAATGTACTAAAATAAAGAAATAATAATGAATGATTAATGTAGGTATTTAATTTTTTTGTTTTAAGGTTCTAATGCAGCAGCTGATATCGTTTGCCACGCCAAGGGCTACGACAGCGGCTGGTGATGCAGATTCGGAAGTCGAATTGATCACCTCGGAGAGCATGCAGCTAGAAACGTCTGAAGCGTCCGTGTCCGTAGAGTCCGCACCCGTTACTGTCTCAATTCCGTCTATCTCGATCCCACCAGCTAACAGACGTCCAGGACCACCGGATATTGACATCACAGGTATCAGGCCTGTGGTACCAAAACCACTGGTGGGAGTCCCACCAAAGCGACATGTTTTTGTCTCGCGGCTAGCCCCTGACCTCCCATCGAATGATGTCACCGCTTTTATACAAAGGGTGCTCTCAACTTTCATTATTGATACCAATGTTTAACAAAACTGTAATCTTTAAAAATATAAGCTATTGGCAGTCAACCATTCAAAAACATTCGAGATAATTCATAACAAATCGGCACGATGCCTCTGTACTTATTATTTTGATCAGTAGTGTACGTATCGTCAGATCGTGAAAACGAAACTTATGCGCATTTGAGAAGCCTGCGCTGCAAGGAGGTTTCTATTCTAATATGTTGCCTCCAAAGCTCTTTGATGGCTAACAGCATTTTTATGAGGTTTACCGTAGGTTTACTAGGCTTTAAGCCTAAAACTGTTTACTGGCAAACAAATATCATATATACTGTTAGCGGCCAGTGGTGTGACCATAAGTGTGCACTGTATTCCGTCCGACCACACTGCTCAGACAGCTGCTTGTTTTTGTCACTAACCATACAGTAAATAGATGTGCCAGTTCATAAAACGAATGTGTTACAGAAAAATTTGCAGCTCCAGGTCCCACGCTCTCAGGGCCTGTGCTCTCATGGGACCTGAGAGAGTAAGAGAGAGCAGGGCCATGGTGCAACATGCCAGTCGTTTGTCAAACGGCGTTGAAAGAGGTTGTGTAGCGCACGATTTTTTTCTGTATTTCTGTCTTCTTCTTCCTCACAAATAAAATTCTTTCTATTACTTTGAAAATTATTTTTTATTTTCTTAATCATTTTTCTGAATTACGAATTAAATGTCAGTATTTGTTTTTCATTATTTCGATTTATTAATATTCATATTTATTTATTAGCGAAAAAATGTTCTCGCCTGTCAGCGGAGATGTAAAACACTTGCTATCTCTTTCTAGCGCGTGTTTGTCTCTAAGTGCCGAGATATTAGGGTTGAAAATAGTTATGTTCCATTTTGCTAATTTCCGCTCCAGGTCCTAAGGTCTTTGGCTCGGGGACCGAAACCTGGGCAATTCGGCATGTACGTGTGTGTGTACACAGACACGAAAAAATTTTGCCAATGTTTACGTTCCGAAACTGAGGTTTTGATTTTTCAGTTTCCAGGTTGAATGTGTGTGTGCCACGTATATTATACATAAAGGTCGATTTCGTATTTGTTAGTTCGTTTAGAACTTTTCCATCGATCATAGTAAGGGCAAATTCATAGAATATACTGTTCTACAATTTTTGGCCGCTTGAACTGAAATTTGTTTTTTGCAGCCAGCGACCGAGCTGACCTTCCGCAACATACACATGTGAGGAATAGGCAGAGTGGGAGGGGTTGGGCGTGGGAAATAAATAATATATGAAAATAAAAGCTGATATTTGTTTTATTTACTTGAAATTTCACATTTATTTACATATACATATCCCTATTTTAGACTTGTTTCGGGTTTTACGATCCATATATTTACATTTACATTTGGCGATTTCCGCCAAACACTTCCAGTAATTCCAAGATCTACGGCTGCCGAATAAATAAAAGCTTGCCTCAAATCGTCGAATCTATGGCACTATGTGAAGAAACTGCAGCTGACAACAAACATGAGAGTTATATTACTTAATGGTGGAGATGCTGCTGAAGATTTCTCGGAGCAATTGCTGACTATCGGTAATGGCCAAGTACCTGTCGATGAATCGAGAGAATTGATATCATTTCCAAATAATTTCTGTTATTTTGTCTCATCAAAAGACGAACTTATCAACAATGTATTTCCAAACATTATTTCCAACTACAAAAATAATGAATGGTTGTGTGAGCGAGCAATTTTAGCGGCTATGAATAAAGATGTAGATGACCTGAACTACATAATTCAAAATAAGATCATTGGAACAATGCATTCATTCAAATCTATTGACTGCGTCACAAATGAGATGAAGGCACCAACTATCCAATCGAATTTTTAAACTCCCTGGATGTGCCTGGCTTACCACCGCACAATTTACGCCTAAAGGTTGGCTCCGTAGTAATCATGCTTCGAAACATAAACCAACCAAAACTGTGCAACGGTACGCGTTTGGTGGTTAGAAAATTGATGAACAATGTAATTTACGCGACGGTACAAAAAGGAAAATTCAAAGATGAGCAAGGTCTTATTCTGAGGTTCCCGATGATCCCAACCGATATGCCGTTTGAATTTAAAAGACTTCAATTTCCGATGCATTGCATTTGCCAAGACCATCAACAAATCACAAGGCCAATCCTTAAAAGTTTGTGGTTTGAATCTAGAACATCCATGTTTTTCCCATGGTCAATTATATGTGGCATGTTTACGGGTCGGAAGTCCATCTGCGTTGTTTCTTTTTGCGCCTGATCACAAGGTACTTAAGTGAAGAGCAACCAATGTACTAAAATAAAGAAATAATAATGAATGATTAATGTAGGTATTTAATTTTTTTGTTTTAAGGTTCTAATGCAGCAGCTGATATCGTTTGCCACGCCAAGGGCTACGACAGCGGCTGGTGATGCAGATTCGGAAGTCGAATTGATCACCTCGGAGAGCATGCAGCTAGAAATGTCTGAAGCGTCCGTGTCCGTAGAGTCCGCACCCGTTACTGTCTCAATTCCGTCTATCTCGATCCCACCAGCTAACAGACGTCCAGGACCACCGGATATTGACATCACAGGTATCAGGCCTGTGGTACCAAAACCACTGGTGGGAGTCCCACCAAAGCGACATGTTTTTGTCTCGCGGCTAGCCCCTGACCTCCCATCGAATGATGTCACCGCTTTTATACAAAGGGTGCTCTCAACTTTCATTATTGATACCAATGTTTAACAAAACTGTAATCTTTAAAAATATAAGCTATTGGCAGTCAACCATTCAAAAACATTCGAGATAATTCATAACAAATCGGCACGATGCCTCTGTACTTATTATTTTGATCAGTAGTGTACGTATCGTCAGATCGTGAAAACGAAACTTATGCGCATTTGAGAAGCCTGCGCTGCAAGGAGGTTTCTATTCTAATATGTTGCCTCCAAAGCTCTTTGATGGCTAACAGCATTTTTATGAGGTTTACCGTAGGTTTACTAGGCTTTAAGCCTAAAACTGTTTACTGGCAAACAAATATCATATATACTGTTAGCGGCCAGTGGTGTGACCATAAGTGTGCACTGTATTCCGTCCGACCACACTGCTCAGACAGCTGCTTGTTTTTGTCACTAACCATACAGTAAATAGATGTGCCAGTTCATAAAACGAATGTGTTACAGAAAAATTTGCAGCTCCAGGTCCCACGCTCTCAGGGCCTGTGCTCTCATGGGACCTGAGAGAGTAAGAGAGAGCAGGGCCATGGTGCAACATGCCAGTCGTTTGTCAAACGGCGTTGAAAGAGGTTGTGTAGCGCACGATTTTTTTCTGTATTTCTGTCTTCTTCATCCTCACAAATAAAATTCTTTCTATTACTTTGAAAATTATTTTTTATTTTCTTAATCATTTTTCTGAATTACGAATTAAATGTCAGTATTTGTTTTTCATTATTTCGATTTATTAATATTCATATTTATTTATTAGCGAAAAAATGTTCTCGCCTGTCAGCGGAGATGTAAAACACTTGCTATCTCTTTCTAGCGCGTGTTTGTCTCTAAGTGCCGAGATATTAGGGTTGAAAATATTTATGTTCCATTTTGCTAATTTCCGCTCCAGGTCCTAAGGTCTTTGGCTCGGGGACCGAAACCTGGGCAATTCGGCATGTACGTGTGTGTGTACACAGACACGAACAAATTTTGCCAATGTTTACGTTCCGAAACTGAGGTTTTGATTTTTGAGTTTCCAGGTTGAATGTGTGTGTGCCACGTATATTATACATAAAGGTCGATTTCGTATTTGTTAGTTCGTTTAGAACTTTTCCATCGATCATAGTAAGGGCAAATTCATAGAATATACTGTTCTACAATTTTTGGCCGCTTGAACTGAAATTTGTTTTTTTGCAGCCAGCGACCGAGCTGACCTTCCGCAACATACACATGTGAGGAATAGGCAGAGTGGGAGGGGTTGGGCGTGGGAAATAAATAATATATAAAAATAAAAGCTGATATTTGTTTTATTTACTTGAAATTTCACATTTATTTACATATACATGTCCCTATTTTAGACTTGTTTCGGGTTTTACGATCCATATATTTACATTTACATTTGGCGATTTCCGCCAAACACTTCCAGTAATTCCAAGATCTACGGCTGCCGAATAAATAAAAGCTTGCCTCAAATCGTCGAATCTATGGCACTATGTGAAGAAACTGCAGCTGACAACAAACATGAGAGTTATATTACTTAATGATACATCTGCTGAAGATTTCTCGGAGCAATTGCTGACTATCGGTAATGGCCAAGTACCTGTCGATGAATCGAGAGAATTGATATCATTTCCAAATAATTTCTGTTATTTTGTCTCATCAAAAGACGAACTTATCAACAATGTATTTCCAAACATTATTTCCAACTACAAAAATAATGAATGGTTGTGTGAGCGAGCAATTTTAGCGGCTATGAATAAAGATGTAGATGACCTGAACTACATAATTCAAAATAAGATCATTGGAACAATGCATTCATTCAAATCTATTGACTGCGTCACAAATGAGATGAAGGCACCAACTATCCAATCGAATTTTTAAACTCCCTGGATGTGCCTGGCTTACCACCGCACAATTTACGCCTAAAGGTTGGCTCCGTAGTAATCATGCTTCGAAACATAAACCAACCAAAACTGTGCAACGGTACGCGTTTGGTGGTTAGAAAATTGATGAACAATGTAATTTACGCGACGGTACTAAAAGGAAAATTCAAAGATGAGCAAGGTCTTATTCTGAGGTTCCCGACGATCCCAACCGATATGCCGTTTGAATTTAAAAGACTTCAATTTCCGATCCGTCTTGCATTTGCCAAGACCATCAACAAATCACAAGGCCAATCCTTAAAAGTTTGTGGTTTGAATCTAGAATATCCATGTTTTTCCCATGGTCAATTATATGTGGCATGTTTACGGGTCGGAAGTCCATCTGCGTTGTTTCTTTTTGTGCCTGATCACAAGGTACTTAAGTGAAGAGCAACCAATGTACTAGGTTAGGTTAGGTTAGGTTGAGGCGGCTGTCGGGATCGCCAGGAACCCGACACACTTAGGCCGGTTTCGGCCCGTTGCGATACCGCAAGGAGCATTTCCCCCTCCCCTCATGTGAGTCTATGTTATCCGTTGTCCCAACCGGATGCCCGTATGAAGTTTGCGATCCTTCTGGGACACATTGCAGACATGTCTGAGATGTCAATTAAGAAAGGTGAGCCCAAGTATTGAAGTCTCCTTCTGCTGAGAGCCGGACAGAAGCAGAACAGGTGTTCCACTGTCTCCTCCTCGTCCTCATCTCTACAGCTTCGACAGAAGTCGTTGTAGGGGGCACCCAGCCTGTTTGCATGTGTGCCTATTAACCAGTGTCCCGTAAGGGAGCGTATGACTGAGCTGCACCTTCTCCTGCCAAGCTTGCAGAGCTCGTCGGTGCGCTTCTTATTTATGTTAGGCCATGTTTGCCTAGTTATGCGACATAGTGACACTGTCTGCCATCTGTCGTTTGTGAGTTGCTTGTAGTGCTCCTTTATTTTGAGCTTACAGGTGGCCATTGGCATACGAATGTCCTCCTTGTCGTGGAGAAGGGGGACTGTTGTACCAGCTCTGGCCAGCTCGTCTGCTATACAATTGCCTTCAATGTCCTGGTGGCCTGGAACCCATATTAGGCTGATTTCAAACTGATGAGCCATCTCGTGAAGAGATTTGCGACAGTTTGCCACGGTAGCCGAGCTAGATGTAATCGCATTTAGCGATTTGATCGCGGCTTGGCTATCACTGTAGATATTTATGTTAGTTGCCGTAATGGCTGCTTCGTGAAGACAGCACAGAGCTTCCTTGATCGCTATGACTTCCGCTTGGAAGACACTGCAGTGATCTGGGAGCCTGAAGGAGTGCCTTAAGTTTAGTTGTTCGGAGTATATACCCCCTCCGACCTTGTTGTCCAGTTTCGAACCATCTGTGTAGATTTGTATGGCTCCATCTGGGCCAGGAGGTCCCTCGAGCCATTTATCTCTCTGGGGGATGATTATTTCAAAAGGAGTGTCTATGTACTCCCTTGGAACACAGTAGTCCGTTTTTGTGGGGACGATATTGTTTCCGTTAAGGATGGAAGCGTGACCGATGTGCTGCGACACCCATTGGTCTGAGTCTCTTAGACGAATTGCTGCCATTTCTGCCTTCTCCATACCCGCATGGTCAAGGCTCTGGAGGCATAAGATGGCGTTTAGCGCATCATTTGGTGTGGTGCGTAAAGCCCCACTGATGCATAGGGCGGCGGTACGCTGTACCTTGCCCAGTTGGTTGGTGATTGTCCTTTTTGATAGGGCAGGCCACCACACGGTAACTCCGTAGAGTAGTATTGGCCTAACTATTGCTAGGTATATCCATTGGACTATTCTTGGGTTCATGCCCCATTTCATCCCTATGGCCTTTTTACAAGTGTAGAGGGCTATCGTGGCCTTCCTCACTCTGTCTTTGATATTCAGATTCCAGCTGAGCTTCTTGTCAATTACCAGCCCTAAATAGCTGGCATTGTCACTGAAGGGGAGCCTGCATCCGTTTAGAATTGGGGGGCTGAGTGGCGGGACTTTGTATTTGTTCGTGAACAATACAAGTTCCGTTTTTGAGGGATTAACTCCCAGTCCACGCGACTTTGTCCATTCCGACAGTTGCGCGAGCTTTGCGGTCATTAGGTCGCAAAGTGTCTGCGGGAATTTTCCCGAAAAGATTATGGCAACGTCGTCCGCGTATGCCACCACTTTGCAGCCCCCCCCTCCAAGTTACATAGAATCTTGTTGACTGCTATGTTCCATAGAAGGGGAGACAGGACCCCCCCTTGCGGGGTGCCTCTGTTGACATACCTTGATTGAGTGGATGATCCCATCGATGATGTCACCGTCCTGCATGTGAGCAATTGATCAATGAGCATCACCAAGTGACCATCCACCCCCAGATCAGTCAGAGCATCCGTGATGGCCCCCGGAGTGACGTTGTTAAATGCTCCCTCGATGTCGAGGAACGCAACTAAAGAGTATTCTTTGACTCCTATGGATTTCTCCACCGCCGAGATTACTTCATGGAGTGCCGTTTCCGTGGATTTTCCTTTCTGGTAGGCATGTTGTGCGCCTGACAGCCACTGAGGATTTATGGTTGCCCTCAGTTGTAGCCCGACTAGTCTCTCAAAGGTTTTGAGAAGAAAGGATGATAGACTTATTGGTCTATAGTCTTTAGGGGTTGTGTGTGAGGCTTTCCCTGCTTTTGGAATGAAGACTATTTTAGCCTTGAGCCATAGCTTGGGGATTTTTCCCACTACGAGTATCTTCCTGAAGATGCATTGTAGCCAGTTGATGGCCATATTCCCTGCTTTTTGTAATTGAGCCGGAAAGACCTGATCTGGACCAGGTGATTTGAAGGATTTAAAGCTGTTTACAGCCCAGCTAATGTTCCGTCTTGTGAGGATGTGCGCCATCGAGGCTACTGAGCCCTTGCTTGGGAGATCTGCAGGCTCGATGGTTGTGCACCCCGGAAAGTGGGTGTCGAATAGGATATGTAGGGAGTCCTCACTTGAGTTGGTCCACGTACCGTCCATTCGCTTGAGGTACCCCGCAGAGGGTGTTGTTTTCGAGAGAATCTTTCGTAGCCTTGCGGCTTCCGACGTGTCCTCAATGTCGGAGCAGAATTTTTGCCAGGAGGCCCTCTTCGCTTTCCTAGTTTCTTTTTTGTATAGGGCAAGACTACTTTTGTAGTTTGCCCAGTGTTCTTCCTCGCTACCGCTTTTGGCTCTATTGAATAGAGTCCTGCAGTCTCTGCGTAGAATATCTATTTCCCTTGACCACCAAGGGGGTTTCTTTTTCCCTTTAGGTCTGATTGATGGGCATGCAGCCGTGAAAGCCTTTTTACACGCTTCGGTGAAGCTGTCTACCAGGCTGTTTAGATCGTCCGGAGTGTCCGGACATTTAGGTGGAATGGGGGGAGTAATTTCTCTATGGTTGCGCTATATAAATCCCAGTTGGCTTTCCTGGGGTTGACATAGTCAGTGGGTTTTGGGCTCTCGAGAGATAGTACTGTCTCGATATACCTGTGATCGGAGAAGGAGTGGTCCTCTAGGACTCTCCAACTTTTAACTACTTCTGACAGTTTGTGAGACAGTAAGGTGAGGTCAATGACCTCTTGTCGGTTTTTAATAATAAAGGTAGGGTCGTTACCTCGATTGCAGATAACTAGATTAGAGTTAAGGATGAAGCTGAAAAGTGACTCACCCCTTACATTTATGTCGGAGCTTCCCCACTGAGTGTGGTGAGCGTTGGCATCGCAGCCTATTAATAGGCCTGTGTCCGACCTTTCGCTATCGCAGGTTATCCTGCGAACGAGGTCACTGGGAGGATCGCTTTCCTCGTGAGCCATGTAGGACGACACCAGGTTTAGGTGTGTCCCCTGTAGCTCTAGGCTAGCCGCCGTATTGTCGCCATTGCTAAAATTATGGAGCAGAAAGATATTTAGATGCCTTCTTGCTAGAATGCAGGTACGAGTTTTACCTTCAGTTGGAGCTACTAATAGCTTGTACTCCTTCGTCGCTAATCCACAGACCTTGCCTCCCACCACCCAAGGCTCCTGGATTAGGACTATCTCCGCTCCGCTTGCGTTCAAGCGGAGCATAAGGGCAGCAGATGCTGCCTTACAGTGGTGGAGATTTATCTGCAGAAGTCTGAGTGACTTCATTAGATGCACTCTCCACCACTGTAATGTCGGCGTCAGAGTCGTCGAGTATCTCGTCCCGACACATCGCCTCGAAGTCGAGCATCAGCTCCGTGTCCGAGAAGTTGCTCTCCCGGTCCAGCTCCAGGTCTACCTCGGGTGCCTCGATCTCCGAGGCAACGTCCTGCTCAACTGGGTTGTTGACAGGACGCGCCTCGGCCGCTGCATCCGATTTGTAGACCTTCATGGTCACCGAGCTGAACCCGAAGTTGAGCTCACCCTTTGCGGCTTCAATCGGGGCCAGTGACTCCTTATTTAGGATCATCACCGCCTGATTAGTTGGGCCCTTCGATGCCTCCACTTTGACCACCTTCCAGTCGGAGGTTGGAAGAGCCGGATTGCATCGCTGCAGCATTTGAAGGATCCGCTCGGGCTCCTTGAAGGTTGCCGGCACCCATATACGAGCCCTCGGCCTGCTGGGCACCTCGCTCCAATCTACAGCGACGAGCTTCGCCCCCGCATAGACCTCGCCGATTTGCGACACCGCAGCTTTATAGAGCTTCACGGAGCGCTCATCCTCGCAGGCTATGACCTTGATATTCCCCTGAAACCACCCCATGTCTTTGCAGACTGGAGGTGGTCCGGGGTCCTTGTCTAGGAGCTCGAAGCAGCGGTCGGCCAGTGCCGCTTCCACCCACTTCCATTGGCTCCGTGGGATCTTGCCCTCCGCGCTGCCTTTGTCGAGAACGCCAATCAGCGTCCTCTCCTTGGCAATCTGCGCGAAGGATATGTTCGGCTGCACTCTAGACCGCTTTGCAGCCGGTCCAGGCGTCTCCTGCGAGCGCTGCCTCTTTGGTTGAGCAGCCTTAGGTGGCTCAACACTGAAGTTGGGCAGCACCGTCGAGGCCCACTCAACCTTTTTCAGCCAGTCCGTCGTTGGGCTGGCTTGCGTACTAGCATTTTGCCGACGGAGTATGTGCCCTGCACTCCTCTTTTCGGCGTATGTGTACTTTTTGGCTTGGGCGCTGGTTGATGCCAAGCCAGCCCCCGCAACTTCACCGGAAGGTTGGGCAGCCGCAGTTTTGCTTAGCTGCCCTTCCATGGTATCCGCTTTGGGAGTGGACTTGACACCCATCCCAGATTTGGGATGGGACCCACCCGGGCTCATACCAGCGCCTTTCACCGTGCAGGACTTTCCTGCATTATAGCTGATCGGGACAGGCCTTTGGGCCGCTTCCTTCTCACGCTTGGGAGTACTCCCAGTCGGCATTTGGGGAGTGCCATTCTCGTTTTTGTTGTGTGTTGTTTTTGATTTTTCGTATTTCTCCATATATTTCCCACGAGCTGCAGAGAAGGGGAACGGTCCACCCCGGCAGAGCTCCACGTTACCCGGGTAAGGCATCACTAGAACAGGGGGCTGCCAAGTCCCTGAACTCTCCGTTTACGACTGGGCTAGTTTTTATACCGGGCCCCCAGCCAGGCTGACTCTCGGCACGGGTCGAATGACACCTTAGTCCGGCCCGGTGTGAGGTGAGTGGGGGTTGGGATGTGGGTAGGTATGTGTAGGGAGAGAAGTGTGTGAGCTACTTAATGAGAGGCGGCACCACAAGCGCATCGTCAGTGTTGCTGCCTCGCGAACACCCGCTGGCTGTCCGGGACTGCTTATTTCGGTACTCTCCCTCCGAGACAGCTTAGCTGCTTCTCTTTGGGATGCCCGCTTATTCACAGTTGACCTACCCACAGGGTAGGCCGTTCGCTATCCGCAACCTGCGACCCGTCCGGTGGCCTCAGCTAGGCCCCCTCTGAGCCACCTCAAAGCCCAATAGGATCATCGGAAACCAATGTACTAAAATAAAGAAATAATAATGAATGATTAATGTAGGTATTTAATTTTTTTGTTTTAAGGTTCTAATGCAGCAGCTGATATCGTTTGCCACGCCAAGGGCTACGACAGCGGCTGGTGATGCAGATTCGGAAGTCGAATTGATCACCTCGGAGAGCATGCAGCTAGAAACGTCTGAAGCGTCCGTGTCCGTAGAGTCCGCACCCGTTACTGTCTCAATTCCGTCTATCTCGATCCCACCAGCTAACAGACGTCCAGGACCACCGGATATTGACATCACAGGTATCAGGCCTGTGGTACCAAAACCACTGGTGGGAGTCCCACCAAAGCGACATGTTTTTGTCTCGCGGCTAGCCCCTGACCTCCCATCGAATGATGTCACCGCTTTTATACAAAGGGTGCTCTCAACTTTCATTATTGATACCAATGTTTAACAAAACTGTAATCTTTAAAAATATAAGCTATTGGCAGTCAACCATTCAAAAACATTCGAGATAATTCATAACAAATCGGCACGATGCCTCTGTACTTATTATTTTGATCAGTAGTGTACGTATCGTCAGATCGTGAAAACGAAACTTATGCGCATTTGAGAAGCCTGCGCTGCAAGGAGGTTTCTATTCTAATATGTTGCCTCCAAAGCTCTTTGATGGCTAACAGCATTTTTATGAGGTTTACCGTAGGTTTACTAGGCTTTAAGCCTAAAACTGTTTACTGGCAAACAAATATCATATATACTGTTAGCGGCCAGTGGTGTGACCATAAGTGTGCACTGTATTCCGTCCGACCACACTGCTCAGACAGCTGCTTGTTTTTGTCACTAACCATACAGTAAATAGATGTGCCAGTTCATAAAACGAATGTGTTACAGAAAAATTTGCAGCTCCAGGTCCCACGCTCTCAGGGCCTGTGCTCTCATGGGACCTGAGAGAGTAAGAGAGAGCAGGGCCATGGTGCAACATGCCAGTCGTTTGTCAAACGGCGTTGAAAGAGGTTGTGTAGCGCACGATTTTTTTCTGTATTTCTGTCTTCTTCATCCTCACAAATAAAATTCTTTCTATTACTTTGAAAATTATTTTTTATTTTCTTAATCATTTTTCTGAATTACGAATTAAATGTCAGTATTTGTTTTTCATTATTTCGATTTATTAATATTCATATTTATTTATTAGCGAAAAAATGTTCTCGCCTGTCAGCGGAGATGTAAAACACTTGCTATCTCTTTCTAGCGCGTGTTTGTCTCTAAGTGCCGAGATATTAGGGTTGAAAATATTTATGTTCCATTTTGCTAATTTCCGCTCCAGGTCCTAAGGTCTTTGGCTCGGGGACCGAAACCTGGGCAATTCGGCATGTACGTGTGTGTGTACACAGACACGAAAAAATTTTGCCAATGTTTACGTTCCGAAACTGAGGTTTTGATTTTTGAGTTTCCAGGTTGAATGTGTGTGTGCCACGTATATTATACATAAAGGTCGATTTCGTATTTGTTAGTTCGTTTAGAACTTTTCCATCGATCATAGTAAGGGCAAATTCATAGAATATACTGTTCTACAATTTTTGGTCGCTTGAACTGAAATTTGTTTTTTTGCAGCCAGCGACCGAGCTGACCTTCCGCAACATACACATGTGAGGAATAGGCAGAGTGGGAGGGGTTGGGCGTGGGAAATAAATAATATATGAAAATAAAAGCTGATATTTGTTTTATTTACTTGAAATTTCACATTTATTTACATATACATATCCCTATTTTAGACTTGTTTCGGGTTTTACGATCCATATATTTACATTTACATTTGGCGATTTCCGCCAAACACTTCCAGTAATTCCAAGATCTACGGCTGCCGAATAAATAAAAGCTTGCCTCAAATCGTCGAATCTATGGCACTATGTGAAGAAACTGCAGCTGACAACAAACATGAGAGTTATATTACTTAATGATACATCTGCTGAAGATTTCTCGGAGCAATTGCTGACTATCGGTAATGGCCAAGTACCTGTCGATGAATCGAGAGAATTGATATCATTTCCAAATAATTTCTGTTATTTTGTCTCATCAAAAGACGAACTTATCAACAATGTATTTCCAAACATTATTTCCAACTACAAAAATAATGAATGGTTGTGTGAGCGAGCAATTTTAGCGGCTATGAATAAAGATGTAGATGACCTGAACTACATAATTCAAAATAAGATCATTGGAACAATGCATTCATTCAAATCTATTGACTGCGTCACAAATGAGATGAAGGCACCAACTATCCAATCGAATTTTTAAACTCCCTGGATGTGCCTGGCTTACCACCGCACAATTTACGCCTAAAGGTTGGCTCCGTAGTAATCATGCTTCGAAACATAAACCAACCAAAACTGTGCAACGGTACGCGTTTGGTGGTTAGAAAATTGATGAACAATGTAATTTACGCGACGGTACTAAAAGGAAAATTCAAAGATGAGCAAGGTCTTATTCTGAGGTTCCCGATGATCCCAACCGATATGCCGTTTGAATTTAAAAGACTTCAATTTCCGATGCATTGCATTTGCCAAGACCATCAACAAATCACAAGGCCAATCCTTAAAAGTTTGTGGTTTGAATCTAGAACATCCATGTTTTTCCCATGGTCAATTATATGTGGCATGTTTACGGGTCGGAAGTCCATCTGCGTTGTTTCTTTTTGTGCCTGATCACAAGGTACTTAAGTGAAGAGCAACCAATGTACTAAAATAAAGAAATAATAATGAATGATTAATGTAGGTATTTAATTTTTTTGTTTTAAGGTTATAATGCAGCAGCTGATATCGTTTGCCACGCCAAGGGCTACGACAGCGGCTGGTGATGCAGATTCGGAAGTCGAATTGATCACCTCGGAGAGCATGCAGCTAGAAACGTCTGAAGCGTCCGTATCCGTAGAGTCCGCACCCGTTACTGTCTCAATTCCGTCTATCTCGATCCCACCAGCTAACAGACGTCCAGGACCACCGGATATTGACATCACAGGTATCAGGCCTGTGGTACCAAAACCACTGGTGGGAGTCCCACCAAAGCGACATGTTTTTGTCTCGCGGCTAGCCCCTGACCTCCCATCGAATGATGTCACCGCTTTTATACAAAGGGTGCTCTCAACTTTCATTATTGATACCAATGTTTAACAAAACTGTAATCTTTAAAAATATAAGCTATTGGCAGTCAACCATTCAAAAACATTCGAGATAATTCATAACAAATCGGCACGATGCCTCTGTACTTATTATTTTGATCAGTAGTGTACGTATCGTCAGATCGTGAAAACGAAACTTATGCGCATTTGAGAAGCCTGCGCTGCAGGGAGGTTTCCATTCTAATATGTTGCCTCCAAAGCTCTTTGATGGCTAACAGCATTTTTATGAGGTTTACCGTAGGTTTACTAGGCTTTAAGCCTAGTACTCAAATCCAAAAACTGTTTACTGGCAAACAAATATCATATATACTGTTAGCGGCCATTGGTGTGACCATAAGTGTGCACTGTATTCCGTCCGACCACACTGCTCAGACAGCTGCTTGTTTTTGTCACTAACCATACAGTAAATAGATGTGCCAGTTCATAAAACGAATGTGTTACAGAAAAATTTGCAGCTCCAGGTCCCACGCTCTCAGGGCCTGTGCTCTCATGGGACCTGAGAGAGTAAGAGAGAGCAGGGCCATGGTGCGACATGCCAGTCGTTTGTCAAACGGCGTTGAAAGAGGTTGTGTAGCGCACGATTTTTTTCTGTATTTCTGTCTTCTTCTTCCTCACAAATAAAATTCTTTCTATTACTTTGAAAATTATTTTTTATTTTCTTAATCATTTTTCTGAATAACGAATTAAATGTCAGTATTTGTTTTTCATTATTTCGATTTATTATTATTCATATTTATTTATTAGCGAAAAAATGTTCTCGCCTGTCAGCGGAGATGTAAAACACTTGCTATCTCTTTCTAGCGCGTGTTTGTCTCTAAGTGCCGAGATATTAGGGTTGAAAATATTTATGTTCCATTTTGCTAATTTCCGCTCCAGGTCCTAAGGTCTTTGGCTCGGGGACCGAAACCTGGGCAATTCGGCATGTACGTGTGTGTGTACACAGACACGAAAAAATTTTGCCAATGTTTACGTTCCGAAACTGAGGTTTTGATTTTTGAGTTTCCAGGTTGAATGTGTGTGTGCCACGTATATTATACATAAAGGTCGATTTCGTATTTGTTAGTTCGTTTAGAACTTTTCCATCGATCATAGTAAGGGCAAATTCATAGAATATACTGTTCTACAATTTTTGGCCGCTTGAACTGAAATTTGTTTTTTGCAGCCAGCGACCGAGCTGACCTTCCGCAACATACACATGTGAGGAATAGGCAGAGTGGGAGGGGTTGGGCGTGGGAAATAAATAATATATGAAAATAAAAGCTGATATTTGTTTTATTTACTTGAAATTTCACATTTATTTACATATACATATCCCTATTTTAGACTTGTTTCGGGTTTTACGATCCATATATTTACATTTACATTTGGCGATTTCCGCCAAACACTTCCAGTAATTCCAAGATCTACGGCTGCCGAATAAATAAAAGCTTGCCTCAAATCGTCGAATCTATGGCACTATGTGAAGAAACTGCAGCTGACAACAAACATGAGAGTTATATTACTTAATGATACATCTGCTGAAGATTTCTCGGAGCAATTGCTGACTATCGGTAATGGCCAAGTACCTGTCGATGAATCGAGAGAATTGATATCATTTCCAAATAATTTCTGTTATTTTGTCTCATCAAAAGACGAACTTATCAACAATGTATTTCCAAACATTATTTCCAACTACAAAAATAATGAATGGTTGTGTGAGCGAGCAATTTTAGCGGCTATGAATAAAGATGTAGATGACCTGAACTACATAATTCAAAATAAGATCATTGGAACAATGCATTCATTCAAATCTATTGACTGCGTCACAAATGAGATGAAGCCACCAACTATCCAATCGAATTTTTAAACTCCCTGGATGTGCCTGGCTTACCACCGCACAATTTACGCCTAAAGGTTGGCTCCGTAGTAATCATGCTTCGAAACATAAACCAACCAAAACTGTGCAACGGTACGCGTTTGGTGGTTAGAAAATTGATGAACAATGTAATTTACGCGACGGTACTAAAAGGAAAATTCAAAGATGAGCAAGGTCTTATTCTGAGGTTCCCGATGATCCCAACCGATATGCCGTTTGAATTTAAAAGACTTCAATTTCCGATCCGTCTTGCATTTGCCAAGACCATCAACAAATCACAAGGCCAATCCTTAAAAGTTTGTGGTTTGAATCTAGAACATCCATGTTTTTCCCATGGTCAATTATATGTGGCATGTTTACGGGTCGGAAGTCCATCTGCGTTGTTTGTTTTTGCGCCTGATCACAAGGTACTTAAGTGAAGAGCAACCTATGTACTAAAATAAAGAAATAATAATGAATGATTAATGTAGGTATTTAATTTGTTTGTTTTAAGGTTCTAATGCAGCAGCTGATATCGTTTGCCACGCCAAGGGCTACAACAGCGGCTGGTGATGCAGATTCGGAAGTCGAATTGATCACCTCGGAGAGCATGCAGCTAGAAACGTCTGAAGCGTCCGTGTCCGTAGAGTCCGCACCCGTTACTGTCTCAATTCCGTCTATCTCGATCCCACCAGCTAACAGACGTCCAGGACCACCGGATATTGACATCACAGGTATCAGACCTGTGGTACCAAAACCACTGGTGGGAGTCCCACCAAAGCGACATGTTTTTGTCTCGCGGCTAGCCCCTGACCTCCCATCGAATGATGTCACCGCTTTTATACAAAGCAAAATAAAAGCCGTCGGCTTCGGAAGCCGAATTGATCACCTCGAAGAGCAAGCAGCTAGAAACGTCTGAAGCGTCCGTGTCCGTAGAGTCCGCACCCGTTACTGTCTCAGTTCCGTCTATCTCGATCTATCTATCCATCTCGATCCCACTAGACGTCCAGGACCACCGGATATTGACATCACAGGTATCAGGCCTGTGGTACCAAAACCATTGGTGGGAGTCCCACCAAAGCGACAAGTTTTTGTCTCGCGGCTAGCCCCTGACCTCCCATCGAATGATGTCACCGCTTTTATACAAAGCAAAATAAAAGCCGTAGGCTTAAAGGTGGAAAAATTTAACTTTTCTTACGCCAGGGAGATATCTTCCTTCAAGATAAGTGTCTCCTCGACTCAATTTGAAACCATTTGTTCCGCCAAGTTTTGGCCGGAGCATTTGGGGGTCAAAGAGTTTAAAGCCAAGAAAAAGAATAGGCCTACCATAAATCTTCCAAATCAGATTCAGACCAGCGCTCCATCTCCACCCTCCTCCTCCCGATCTACTTTCCATCCAAAAAACTAGCTTCTTTACTTTTAGTCACCTATCAGAATGCCAAAAGGCTTGCGTAGTAAGCTCAGCACTCTTTTTCTTGAGAGTCTCGTATTCTCGTCCCACGTTATTGTGTTTACCGAGACCTGGTTAAAGCCGGACATCCTTAGTGCCGAAGTTTTGGCAGGTCGGTACACAATCTTTAGAAATGACCGTTCGTCTCGACGTGGAGAAGGGGTCCTCATTGCAGTGGACTCAAACTTTACGTCGGAACATTTCATAGTCCAGGCTCGGCAAGACCTGGAATTCCTGTGCGTAAAACTGATGCCCCCCGGCTTTTCCATTTTCATTACTTGCTCGTATATTCCACCTTCCTCGTATATCTCCCGCTCGCTGAGGCGATGTAGAATCTAAATGGTAGATGTAGAATATTTGTTCTACATGTATACCTCGGATATACGAGCATCACTTTTCCGCTTTAAAAACTGTTTCTTCCTCGCTATCAGATAAAGACCATATGATAGTTCTTGGCGATTTCAATTTGCCAGGTACTGTTTGGTCTTCGGCTAACGAGTCTAATAACCTTGTGTCCATGTCACGACATGACTTTATCTACAGCTTGTTGGACCTATCCCTGTCTCAAGTCAACCATGTACACAATTCCTTTGGTCGATTGCTTGATCTGTGCTTTGTCTCGGATCCGACCATAGCGGTGCTAACCCGAGCCCTTCCGCTCACTATACCTGAAGACTCTTACCATCCTACATTCGAAGTGTTAGTCGATATTGGGCCTACGGTTCTGGACCGAACGGGTAGGCTATCTGAACTTGTCCTTTGCTTTCGTAAAGCCGAATTGACGAAACTTAATAAACTCATTAGGTCCGCTCTGTACTTGTGCACTGACGTTTTGAAAGGCACAAACATATTTTACAATGTACATGACACACTTTTTGATTCTTGTGTCCCACTTTCTTGTCCGGTTAGATCTGGGAAGCCTCCTTGGCTTACCAGAGTTATCCAGTCTGAAAAACTTAAAATCAAGACTATATTAGGAATTTCAAGAAGTTGGTTCTCCGACTTCTCTCTCTCGCTATGTATTAGCTAGGTCAAATTTCTTCGTTTTTAATGCTCAATGCTATAAAAATTACCTATCTCGATGCTGGATAGGATCCTAAACTGTTTTACAGCTTCGTAAATAGTGAGCGTAGAACGTCCGCACACATCTATCCACGCTATCATTTCTAAATATGACGGCAAACAATGATCAGGCAATTGCCGATCCTTTTGCCCAATTTTACCAAACAACCTATTCCCATGAAAGCTACTCTGGTCAGCCGTATCCATACAGTTTACTAAGGTCGAATGGCATTTTCAGCCTCTTGTTAAATAAAAGTTCACTGCTTCATGATCTTCGACTATTTAAGAAGGTGTTTTCACCAGGTCCTTACGGAGTTCCCGGCTATGTACTCAGGTACTGTGCCGACGCTCTGTGTGGACCCTCTGCTTAAACTATTCACCCTATCCCTTAATTCTTCATGCTTCCCCCCGATCTGGAAGGAATCTTTTATCATTCCTCTCCATAAGAAAGGTAGCAAGTCTGATGCTAATAATTATAGAGGTATATCTAACTTATCCACTATCTATTCCCACAATTTTTGAAAACATTTTAACTCCACACTTGCATCATCTCTGAAGTACCACAGGGAAGCCATCTAGGCCTCACATTCACACTCTTTTATTAATGACCTGCCTTCAGTATTAACGAATTCTCGAGTACCCATGTATGCGGATGATGTTTAACTCTGTGTCCAGTATAAGGAAAATCCAATCTTAAAAACTTTCAGTCATGGTGTTGTGAAAATATATTACACCTTAATCAGACAGGCTCCGGTTTTTACATTCACTTTGCGTTTTACTTTTCAGCAAAAAGTATGATTTTTCATTTCGACGCGCTCTGGAATCCACTTTTATGAATTCGTTTACTCTTTGTACTGTTAAGCGCGAAATTACTGCTGTTTTACCCACGCGTTAGTGCTAGCTCACACAAAAAGGCCTCTCGTATGTTTAACAGAGCCTTATCGACAGACAAATCGGGCTGCCACAGCTGTTAGGAGCAATTCACTTTTTGTTTTTGCCCTGACCAATTTTGCAGATCCAATTTTGAGGTTGGCTTCAACAAAAATTATTTATATAAAGAGCACAAGCTCAATAGCCCTGGTAAGGGTGTCAAATTCATGTCAGTGCTTCACTAAGTCATCTATTTTTTATACCCGTACTCAAAAAGAGTTAAGGCGTATATTGTATTTGTGGTAAAAGTCAATTTGTGTAAGGCAGAGAAAGTATATACATTCTTGATCAGCATCAATAGCCGAGTATCTGTCTGTCTGTCTGTCTGTCCGACTGTCCGTCTTGTTTGACGCCTGGTTCTCAGAGACTATAAAAGCTAGAGAAACAAGTTTCCAGTTTGTTTCCAGACTAATGTGATATCACAATGAATCAAGTTTCTTTCAAAATTTTGCCACGCACCTCTTCGCCTTCACAAAGGACGAAAATCTGTGGCATCCACAATTTTTAAGATAAGATAAAACAAACGCAGTATCGTAGAGAATGACCATATCTACCAGATTGCCAAATCTGGTACAGATCGGATTATTATTATAGCCAGAATGAAGAAATTAATTTTCAGTTGCTTCCCCTACCTCCTCTGGCGCTGCTGACGCCACTTATTTTCTTTCTCGCTCGCACATACTCTGCCCTCTGCAATGCGGGAGCGCCCGCTCGCTGAGGAGATGTAGAATCTAAATGGTAGATGTAGAATATTTGTTCTACATGTATAATCTACATTTTAGATGTAGATGTAGTTAACAGATGTAGCAAAAAAATTTAAAATTTTTTAATTTCTATTTTAAATTTCAATCATAAGCGCACAAATTTATATACTGACTGGGTACGGGTAGAGTCGCGACTAGAAGCGACTCACGTTCGATGGTTGGCCCACGCGAGAACATGCCACGTATAATTGTCCGTGTGAAAAACATGGTGTTTCTAAATATATTCCGCAAACGGACATTATTAATGGTCATTAAAAATGCCAATCTAACAGGAAACTGAACGCGTTTCAATTCAATTGGCGCATCTTTTGGGATTATAGGAATTCGTGGTAGCAAAACATTTTCTCCTCTGCACTTGCCATTCAAAATGGCTGATTCGATAATATTTTTCATTAATTTTTTAATCACCAGTCTCGTGCCATTACAAGGCCTTGGTGGATTCAAATTGCGAAGTAAAATAACCGGTCATCCAACTTTGGGTTGTAAAAAGTGTAGTGGCATTCCTGGCAAATCTATTGAATTTAAAAACTGTGTTGGATAATTTACAGCTTCGTTCTCATCGAAAACTGTATCGATCGATTTGTATAATAGCAACCATCCTGGCAACAACTTCAATATTTTTAATTTTAATTCGTTGACTTCAACTTTTCTTGCTGCCAAAATGGCTCTTTCTGCCAGACATTCATGATTAAAATACTGTGTTTTTACATCTAATCAACAATTGTGCAGAAATCAATTGACAATTTTTACAGCCAGTATTTTCATTGATAGGTACTTTTTCATTGCCTATATCTAATAATTGTTTTTCAAATGTTTCAGCTAATTGATCTTGTACCAATTGTACGCGCATGTTTGTTTGTAGCTATTATTTTTCAACATTATGCTATAATTCCGATGATTTCAAGCAAGTATTTATCTCATCTGCGTACGTTGAACGTGGAATGACAGAAAGTGTTTGTCTGAAATCCCCTGAAAGGAGTAGCAGACTCCCTCCGAATAAATTTTCATTATTTTGTATATCTTGTAGTGCTCTGTTCATTGCCTCTAGAGTAGTTTTATGTGCCATAGTACATTCATCCCAGATGATAATTTTGCATTGTTTTATTAATGTTGCCATTGGTGAATTTTTTTATCTTTCCCACTGCGTCTAGGTTATTTTGAATATTTATTGGCAGCTTAAATGCTGAATGTCCTGTTCTGCCTCCATCCAATAAAGTTGCTGCAATGCCAGATGATGCAACGGCCAATGCGATTCCTTTCTTGATCTTATTTTCGCAAGAATTAGCCAAATGAGAAATGTTTTACCAGTTCCTCCTATTGCATCAAAAAAAATCCAACTTCTCCCGTCGGAACTGTCAGTAAATAAGTACTTTTTTGTTCTTGATTCAGTAATGGGAAATTGCGACCAACAATCACTTCAGCTTCTGCAGTATTGTACTGAAGTTCACGAATCATTTCGGTGTTCATTAAATCATATGAATATTGATTGGGCGAACTCATACCGAAATGACTTATTGGTAAATTTGCAATTAAAATACAAAGATCCTCAATAGCAATCAATGCTTCATTGTACAATGCGTCGCTAAATGTAATCGTTCGATCATTCTAATTGTTAGTACGATTTTGATACAATATATCATCTGTCATTGAATCTTTGTGCTTATCCCACAAAGTGTTTGCTCGTCCCGGAAAACATGAAGTCAACACTATAGCGAATAGTAGACGAATTTGTGTTGCTGTACAGCCCAATGCTGCTTCTTCAGCAAGCATATCGTCACAGTGATTATCATCTTCAAGTAATACAAGTGGAAGGCATGCATCTTAATAAGTTGGATACTGCTGTCCATTCACTTGACGTATATTTTGAAAAGACAATAGTCCGGTGACATTAATCAACAACAGTCGAAGATAGAAAAACTAAGTCTGTCTTGGATTGACTGTATATAATTTGCCCAAAGTATTTGATTTGAATATTCGCATCGATGGGTGTTCCTTGCTTGCGGGGCATCCATTTTTATACCCGTACTCAAAAAGAGTTAAGGGGTATACTGTATTTGTGGTAAAAGTGGATGTGTGTAACGCAGAGAAGGAAATTTTCCAACCCCATAAAGTATATATATTCTTGATCAGTATCAATAGCCGAGTCGATAGAGCCATGTCTGTCTGTCCGTCCGTCCGTCCGTCTGTCTGTCTTGATGAGCGCCTAGATCTCAGAGAAATTTTGTTTCCAGACTCATGTGATATCACACTGTTACAAATCACACTGTTACAAAAATACGATAAAACTAAAAACGCAGTATCGTAAAGAATGACCATATCTATCAGATTGCTAAATCTGGTAC
The DNA here is from genome assembly GCA_035043285.1 of Drosophila subsilvestris. NCBI lineage: Eukaryota > Metazoa > Arthropoda > Insecta > Diptera > Drosophilidae > Drosophila > Drosophila subsilvestris. The sequence continues at coordinate 57,108 of JAWNNB010000571.1, forward strand.
AGATCGGATCATTATTATGGCCAGAATGAAGAAATTAATTTTCAGTTGCTTCCACCACCTCCTCTGGCGCTGCTGACGCTATTCATTCTCTGTCTCGCTCGCACACACTCTGCCCTGTGCAATGCGCGAGCAACCCCTAGCGGAGGAGATGTAGAATCTAAATGGTAGATGTAGAATATTTGTTCGAGATGTATTATCTACATTTTATATGTAGCTGTAGTTAACAAATGTAGCAAAAAAATGTAAAAATGTAAAATGTAAAACAAAAATTTTTTTTTAAATTTAATCATAATAGCCTGTTTACACTGGGCGCATCATTGCATTTTTCCGTTAAACGGAACATGCGACAATGACGCCCATAAGAGCCCTGTGGATAGAAGAAGACAATCATGCGGCCGCCTCTTTAATCATGCGGCGCATCATTGGGTAGTGTTGCCGTATTCTGTCTAGTATTTTTACAAAATACTGAAATTATTCAGGGTATCGACGGGATACCGACAGCAAACAGCTGTGAATTAGTAAATTATATTCAAATAAGAAATATGAGCACTGAAAAACAAAAGAAAAAGAAGTGGACAGAAGGGGCGGAAAAATTGTTAATAGAATTGTGGGCGGAAAATATTGAGGATTTGCGTGGGTTGCGCAAGAACACCCACATTTACGAGGAGATGGGAGAGGAATTTAAATAGCAATTCTATGAATTCTCTCCAATAGAAATTAAAGCAAAGTTGGAGAATCTTTGGGATCTTTTTGGATGCACTGATTCAAACTTAAAAAGTGCCACCTTAAAATTTAACTCGGCAGCACGCAATTTTTGTTCGGTGAAGCCAACAATAGCTTCACTTGCTGTGGAGTCCTCCTGAACAAGCTCAATAAACAGTTGGGTGCTCGTAGTGAAACTCCCAAATGCACCATTTTCCACATTTAAGAATAAATCGCTCATTATTTTGGGAATTTCTTTAAGTTTCAATAAAAATGCTTTTACTCTCTTCTTCTTGCTCACCGAGTTTGTTTACATTTGTAGGCCGAACAGCTGACAAATGCTGCAAAAAATAATGCGGCTTTGGTGTAAACGCCTCGCATCATTTTTCCGCACCTTCGACAATGATGCGGCAGTGTAAAAAGGCTATAAGCTCACAAATTTATATACTGACTGAGTACGGGTATAAAAGTAGAGTCGCGACTAGAAGCGACTCATGTTCCTTCTCGTTTTGTTTGATTCCATGTTAAATAGCTTGTTACTTCGGAATATATTAATGTTCTTGCAAAGGAACTGAATGAATCTTCACGATTACACAATTCGAAAAATTCCGTAATAGCCTGTTTACACCGAGGCGCATCATTGGATTTTTCCGTTAAACGGAACATGCGACAATGATGCCCATAAGAGCCCTGTGGATAGAAGAAGACAATCATGCGGCCGCCTCTTTAATCATGCGGCGCATCATTGGCTAGTGTTGCCGTATTCTGTCTAGTATTTTTAGAAAATACTGAAATTATTCAGGGTTACGACGGGGTATCGACAGAAAACAGCTGTGAATTAGTAAATTATATTTAAAAATTAAATATGAGCACTGAAAAACAAAAGAAAAAGAAGTGGACAGAGGGGGCGGAAAAATTGTTAATAGAATTGTGGGCGGAAAATATTGAGGATTTGCGTGGGTTGCGCAAGAACACCCACATTTACGAGGAGATGGGAGAGGAATTTAAATAGCAATTCTATGAATTCTCTCCAATAGAAATTAAAGCAAAGTTGGAGAATCTTTGGGATCTTTTTGGATGCACTGATTCAAACTTAAAAAGTGCCACCTTAAAATTTAACTCGGCAGCACGCAATTTTTGTTCGGTGAAGCCAACGATAGCTTCACTTGCTGTGAAGTCCTCCTGAACAAGCTCAATAAACAATTGGGTGCTCGTAGTGAAACTCCAAAATGCACCATTTTCCACATTTAATAATAAATCAAATCGCTCATTATTATGGGAATTTCAATAAAAATGCTTTTGCTCTCTTCTTCTTGCTCACCGAGGTTGTTTAAATTTGTAGGCCGAACAGCTGACAAATGCTGAGAAAAATGATGCGGCTTTGGTGTAAACGCCTCGCATCATTTTTCCGCACCTACGACAATGATGCGGCAGTGTAAAAAGGCTATAAGTGTAGTTTTAGCTGGATTCATGTGGATTCGTTCGTTCTCTTTCGTAGTGACCAGACTTTTTTTGTTTTGCGCTCCGCATTTTCCTTTTAGTTTACTTAAACAGCCGGTGTTTTATTTTCAAATGAACTCCCTAACTATCTTTAACTTAAAATCAAACTTTAACTATGGGTGCATGCCTAATAATTGTGTAAAACACAACTTATTTAATTAATTTTGTGCGTCGGTTAGTCGTGTCACATATAGTATATAGATGTGCCAGTTCATCCAACGAAAGTGTTACAAAAAATTTGCAGCTCCAGGTCCTATGCTCTCATGTCCTAAACAGTTTTCTGAATTATGAATTCAATTTTAGTTTTTGTTTTTCATTATTTCGATTTAATTATTTACTAGCTGACCCGGCGAACTCTGTTCCGCCTTAAGGGCAGATTTTTGAATTTATAAATTTTTTTTTTACATAGGTTACATAGGTTACTCTTCACTTAAGTGCCTTGTGATACACGACCTTTTTTGTTTTATCATCAGGCGCAAAAACAAACAACGCAGATGGACTTCCGACCCGTGAACATGCCACATATAATTGACCATGGGAAAAACATGGATGTTCTAGATTCAAACCACAAACTTTTAAGGATTAGCCTTGTGATTTGTTGATGGTCATGGAAAATGCAAGACGGATCGGAAATTGAAGTCTTTTAAATTCAAACGGCATATCGGCTGGGATCATCGGGAACCTCAGAATAAGATCTTCCTCACCTTTGAATTTACCTTTTTGTATCGTCGCGTAAATTACATTGTTCATCAATTTTCTAACCACCAAACGCGTACCGTTGCACAGTTTTGGTATTGATATCAATTCTCTCGATGTATCGACACGTACATTAACCATTACCGATAGTCAGCAATTGCTCCGAGAAATCTTCAGCAGATGTATCATTAAGCAATAACTCTCATGTATGTTGTCAGCTGCAGTTTCTTCACATAGTTCCATAGATTCGACGATTTGAGGCAAGCGTATATTTCGTCGGCCGCCGTAGATCTTGGAATTACTGGAAGTGTTTGTCGGAAATCGCCAGACAATAAAATCATTGCTCCTCCAAAACATCTCGAGTCATTGCGTAAATCTTTCAAAGTTCGGTTAAGTGCTTCTAATGCACGTTTATGAGCCATTGTGCATTCGTCCCAGATGATGATTTTCGATGCCGATAAAACTTTGGACATTGCTGAGTGTTTTGCTATATTACACGTTAGTTCTTCAATAGTTTGAAGATTTAACGGTAATTTTAATGCTGAATGAGCCGTACGGCATCCTTCTAACAATGTGACTGCTATTCCAGAAGAAGCAACTGCAACCGCTATGTTGGATCTCGCACGAACAGTGGCTAAAACTACTGACATCAGGAATGTCTTACTAGTTCCACCAGGGGCATCTAGGAAATATAAGCCACCATTTTCATCATCGATTAGGTTAGTTTAGGTTAACCCGGACGGCCCTCACGGGGCCACGCATAAGCCAATATGGCCCTTAGTTATCCGGATGGGGTGGTTTATGAACCTTCTCGAGTGTATTTATGAGGTTTCGAAATCCTTGAGGATCGAAGTATTCTTGACAAAGGCTTACCCCTGGCGTCCTCTTGGAGGCATCTTCAAGTGATGCCAGTACCGATGCGCCCAGGTATAGTCTCCTAGCCCGTGAGAGAGCCGGGCAGATGAAGATGAGATGTTCCAGGTTTTCAATAGCCCCGGATTCATCGCATTTCCTGCAGCTGCCACTGTTGGTGAGGCCTAGTTTGACGGCATGTGCCGCAGCCACTATTCCCACTAGCATTCTGCAGTCCTTCCGTGGTAGGTGCAGTATATAGTAGCTGAGTTTCCTATTGCGCTCCTTGCACATGATTTTTCAGGTTTTGCAGCTGGTTGTGTTGCTCCACCTGTTCCTTGCTTGAGTGTCGGCCTGTTTCTCTAAATCGCTTTGGAGCGTTCTAAGGGAGACAGGGACGTTCTCAGTTCTGTCGTTTTCCAGCCCAACGCCGTCCTTTGCCAGAACGTCCGCCATCTCGTTACCATCGATGCCTTGATGGCTGGGAACCCAGTAGATCCGCACTGACTTAGTCGTGTTTAGGATTTCTAGTGCCTCCCTGCTTGCCAAGACATTTTTGGAACTGACCGCTGACGACTGCATGGATCTTATCGCCGCCTGGCTGTCCACGAACAGATTGATAACGTCGTGTGGGCGATCCGTAGACTGAGCAGCCTCCGCCGCTTTCCGTATAGCGAAAACTTCCGCCTGGAATATGCTGCATTGGTCCGGTAGCTTATAGGACAGCCTCATCTCAGGGTCTGTACAGTATATGCCCGCTCCTACTCCTCCTTCCATCTTAGAGCCGTCTGTGCAGATGTTGAGATGGTGAGTCTGGTCCCGACCCTCTTTCCAGTCGTCGGATCCCATAAATGAGGTTGTTTTTACATTCAGGCAAGTTCTGGGGATCATGTAGTCAGTTGTACTGATCATGTCTCGACCAATTGAACTGGGCCCGAATCCGCGCAGCGACATGTTTCCTGATGCGACTAGGCGTTGTGCTGCCTTTCCTGAACTCAGTTGCGCGTGGATGTCTAAGGGGTCAATTCCGAGCAATGTTTCGAGAGCTTTTGTTGGGGTTGATCTCAGCGCCCCTGTAATGCAGAGCATTGCCTGCCGCTGAGTTCTTTCCATAAGCTTATTGTATGTCTTCTTGGATGCGTATAGCGCAATGGTGGCCTTATTCACCCTTTCCAATACATTGGGTCTCCATGCCAGCTTTCTGTCCAGTACTATGCCGAGGTATTTGACTTGTGTTTTTGGTGTCAGTCTGGTTCTGTCAATTTACGGGGGGATCCCTATCGGCACCTTATATCTCTTGGTAAAGAGAATGAGGTCCGTCTTGTCCGCGTTGATACTGAGGCCTACTTCTTCCGACCACTCACATATCTCCCAGAGTGTTGATTCCATTATAGAGCTAAGGGTCGATGGACATACTCCCGTAATAATTATGCTTATGTCGTCTGCATAAGCAGTTATTTTTGAGGCTCTCCTCTCGAATCTCTTTATTAGGTCGTCGACCACCAGATTCTACAGGAGGGGCGACAGGACCCCACCCTGAGGTGTGCCTCTGTGCGCCCCTTTCACCATGGAAGCGGTTCCCCACTCTGAATACACCCGTCTGCAACTTAGAAGGTTCTTAATCCAGAGGTTGATTGCGGGATGTGTGTTGGTCGCTTCTAGGCGGTCCATTATCGCGTTCGTATTCACGTTGGTTGAATGCTCCGGATATTTCTACGAACACTCTTAGTGCATAATTTTTATTATGAAGGGCTCTCTCGATGGTGGCTACTAGCGAATGCAGTGCCGTCTCTACCGATTTCCCTTTCGTGTAGGCGTGCTGGTTGGTTGACATCTGTGCCCCTACATCATTCCTGATGCGTAAATCCAGCAGATTTTTTAGAGTTTTGAGTAGAAAGGAGATGAGGCTTATCGGTCGATAATCCTTGGGGCTCATATGGCTGCACTTTCCTGCCTTCGGTAGGAAGACAATCGTCGAGGTCCTCCATTGGATAGGGATATAGCCTGTGCTCAAGCAAGCTGAGTATATTGCAGAGAGCCATGGGGTGATCACGTCTTTGGTCACCTGTAGCATGGCTGGAAATATACAGTCTAGTCCAGGTGCTTTTGTACCCATAAAGGAGTCTATAGCCCAGTGGATTCTCTTAGACGATATGAGGTCTGTTGGGGGATGTTGTTCCTCGGTTGCTAGGTCCTGATGCGTTGTAGCGTCAGCAACCTCGGTGCAGCCTGGGAAGTGAGCTTCCATTAGTGCTGTTAGGGCTTCCTCACTGCCCTCAGTCCACTGTCCATCGCTTCGCTTCAGCTGACTCTGTATGGTAGGTTGCTTCGATAGCAACTTCCGAAGTCTAGCCGTTTCTGGGACTTTCTCGATATTGGAGCAGAAGTTCCTCCACGAGTTTCTTTGTGCCTTGCGTATTTCCTTCTTGTACTCCCTGAGCAGGGTTTTATATTCCTCATTGATTATCTCATCGTTCGCCAGTTTGGCTATTTTGAAGAAGTCTTAGAGGTTTTTCCTTTGAAGCGATAGGTCCCGGTTCCACCAAAGTGGTTTGGTCCTCTTCTTCGTTCTCGAGGGTGGGCATGATGCGTGGTATGCATCCAGTAGTTCCTTGGATAGTGTCTCTAGGGACATCTCTATGTCTTCCGGAGATTTCACTGTGCCCGGCCGAGTCGCGAGCTTCGAGGTAACTGTCTTTTTAAACTTTTCCCAGTTTGTGTTCCGGGGGTTTCTATAGACAGTTATCTTCGGAGAGTGTTTAAATTCGCACTTGAACTGAATGTACTTGTGGTCTGAGAAGGATGGTCTTTCAAGGACTCTCCAGTCAGATACCAAAGTACTCTTTCCCGTTACGAGTGTTAGATCTAGCACGTTAGATGCGGTGGGACCTACGTAGGTATATTCCTCCCCCACGTTTGCTACATCTAGGTTAGTTGATAGTATAAAGTCTAGAAGTGACTCACCTCTGTCGTTGATATCGGGGCTTCCCCACACGCTGTGGTGGGCGTTTGCGTCCGTACCAACTAGAAGTTGCTGGTCTTTTGGACAGGCTTCCGCCACCAGACTCCTTAGTTCTTCCGGAGGAGCTGACCTGTCGTGTGCTATATTGCAGGAAGCTACCACCAGGCGCTTGTCCTCGCTTTCGAGCATCACCGCAGTCAGGTCGTCAGTGCTGTAATGAGAGATAAGGTAAGCATGGATGTCCTTCCGTACGAGTACGGCGGTTCTGGTCCTGCCGATGGTGAGTAAAAACAGTTATAATTGGAGGACTTTAGTCCGGCCAAAGAATTGCCAGAGGCAATCCATGGCTCCTGGACCAAAGCTATGTCGACGGGCCCTTGCTCCAAGGCTATAAGGAGCTCCGCCGACGCGAGTTTACTCTTATAGAGATTGAGCTGCAGCACCCTCACTGTCATGAGTGGCTGGCTCAACCTCCCTCGACGGCTTGACTATGACTGTCAGGTCACCGTCCTCTTCCTCTTCAGAGTCGTCCAGCGCAAGCCCCTGTGTGGCCTCCAAAATGGACTCCAGACCGAGGTCCTACTCCACCTCGCCTACCGGGAGGGTGTGCGCGTCCGTGTGTTCGGGGTGGCGCTTCTTGAGGCGGAGGTAAACACTCCCCATGCCCCATGCCATCTTCCCGAATCTGGTGTACAGCAGGTCATCTGCCTTCTTGCTGATCTGTAGGATCGCTTTTTAGACCCCCTCGTTGGGTAGTGGGCTCCCAATGTGCAATATCCTCCAGTTCGCCGTTGGCACGTCTGGGTTCTGCCGCTGTAGCACCCTCAGCGCACGGTCCCCTTGGATTGCCTTGATGTCCTTGATGGCGCTCTCGGTCGAGCGTTGCCAATTGCAAATTCGTCCTTCGACGCCTTCATCTGCGGCATCTGCGCAAAGTGTCGACTGCTTTCCTCAACCGTCTGCTCGGCCCTCTTGGGAGATGTCCCCTCTAACTTGGAGCCGGCCTCGGATCTTGAGCTCCGCCTTGTACTGAGCCTTTGCCTTCATTCCCTCCCTCGAACGCTTCGGCCCTTCCCTACGCAGGGAGCTGGAACCAGGTTCGGGCGAACGAAGAAGGCTGTCTTTCTCCGTCTTGCTGACCGAGAGAACGCTCTCCAGGTCCGAGTCTGTTTCGACTGCGGCACCTGTGCGGCTCAGCCTGGAGTGAGTCCGTTTTGTGGCATTAGCATTACAACTGACATGACCTGCTCCCGCCATGTCCGAGGTGTGACCGCTGGCGACACGCAGAGAGGATTTCTCCTCCCCGTGCCCGCCGGTGGTAGCAGTCACGCTTTCCACCGACGTTTGGGTTGACATCCCAACCCGTGTTTGACCGTCCGTCCGCTCCATTGTTGGCCCAAGGGTCCATACCGGTTGATGTTTGCGTCATGCATTTCACGATTTGGCGCTGGCATTCCTAACCTGATTAATAAACTACCGCACATGAGGTAACACATATCTTCGATCAAGATTAAAGCACGATTACGTATCTCCTCATTCATCTCAATATCGTGATTTCTGGAACTGACACGAACTTGATATAAAATATCTTCTGACACATTATCCTTGTATTTGTGCCACAGGTTACATGGGTTTGATTGTTATTTGGTTAGCGGAAAGAATTCAGCCTGACCAAATAGATGATATCATATGTGCCGAGATTCCAGATCTTGAAGCCGATGCAGACCTACATGATGTTGTTATTACAAATTTGATTCATGTACCGTGTGGCGCCATCAATCCCCAATCACCTTGCATGGTTGTTGGAAAGTGCTCTAAACCATATCCACGGAAATTTACGGCGGAGACCGTCACTGGCAACGATGGTTATCCGCTGGATCGGCGTCGATCACCAGAAGACAACGGTCGAACTGTCACAACTAAAGTGAAAAGAAAGGATTTCGTTGTCGACTACAGTTGGATTGTTCCATATTCGCCACTTATATGTCACGAAAGGCAGCGATATGGCGGTTTTTGGATTGCAATCCTCAAATACCAATGATGAAATTTCGTTATGTGAACTGTAATTTGGCGCATATTCGCATTCCCTATTCACGAACGTTATCCTACTGTACTGGAGAATAGTCAACGAGTATATTTCACGGCTTCGAATTCTATGCAACGTGCTGAAACACCTCCAGCAACTACATTGACCAGTTTTTTTGCGATCTGCCAAAGCGATCCATGTGCACGAACTTTTCTTTACTAGGAGATGACACGTTATTATACTTCGAATGCTTCATCGAAGAATTTTTAAAGACGGAAGCAAGGCGATGCGGTACCTGGGTATCCGGATGTGCGTTCTACTGATGCTCTTGGTCGTATGTACATATACAGTTCATCCAAAGAATGATGAATGTTTCTATTTGCGGTTGTTGCTGGTAAATGTGCGCGGGCCATCGTCATTTGAGACAATACTGACTTTTAATGGTGTAATATTCCCAAAATATCGTGCTGCATGTGAAGAACTGAACTTATTAGAAAACGATACCCATTGGGATACGACAATCGTTGAAGCCATTATCTCTGCATCTCCAAGTCAGATACGCACATTATTCGCTATCATAATTTCGACATGCTTTCCGTCATTGTCATTGCATCTTGCGCATATTCATGCATATGACGTGCACTACCAATGTACGTCGCCGGCAGAATAGTTAATCGACCAATATTAGCTGCATTTCCTTCAGTACTAACTGCATCACGTAAATGGATGTACTCTTCAGAACGTAGTTTGGCTTGGTTCAACCTTATGAAAGATAAACGTTCCGTTTCTATTTTGACATACATGTCGACGCAATATTGCTGAAACAATCGACGAAACCGCAGCAAATAGTTGTCAGCATTTTGACGAATCGTCAAACGATATGCGTAATAATTCATTGAGCTAACTTTCTTTGTAGTTTCTTCACCTGAAATTAAAACATTAGCTTTAATATTTCGTATGTAAATTTTTTGCATAAATAATTACTAGTTGCCAGTCATTTTTCCAATTATATCGATGCCAACAACCCCTAATCTTTTCCATGTAATAAGTGTAATTGGTTTTTTATTGTAAACCAAAATTAAACAATGTAAACATTTGATAATTAACCATTTGGACTCATAAAGGCAATCAAAAATAAGAAATAAAATATGCATAACAAATTTATTTTTTACTATTTTAAATGATTTTCTTTCCCAAATAAATAAAATAAATTATGATATTGATACTCACAATTCATTGGATTTAACATTTTCATATTAAAATAATATCCATCTTCTCCTTTCCAAAACATCAGCGGGTATTGCAATGCGTCATATGATCGATGTGTTTCAGATATTTGTTTCAGTTGGCCAGTATCGCGACGTGTAAGCACAATATCGCGTGTTTCCAATTGTTCACCAACAATCAGGATGGCAACTTCATCTATTGTTGAAGCGTTAAATGTGCGTTCGTGTGTTCCAGATGGTCGTTTATCTGCTCTGATGATAACTTTATAGTCATCATTTGGCATACGCTCTAAAGCACTCTTAAACAACCTGACCAACGCATGATGTTCATGAAGCAGTTGCTGCAAGTCTTAAAGAATTACACGCTTCATTCCTGCATTGATTCCTCGACGTCGATCAAGTTGTTCTTCCATGTTGCCCATGAAATATATTTGTAAAAATTTATTTTGTGTATCTTCGAGCGGTAGGAATGATCCAATTCGATGGTGAATCTGTCCTTGTATCTTAAATGTCGGATTAAATCCTCGTTCTTCGATAACATCTGCCCCAAATGACGTCATTTGGAAACAACCATTACATTTTTGAGTGTTTGCAAGAAAGTGACGTGATTCTGGTGTTTCGCCACAAAGCAATGAATACAATGGCTCAGGTGGCGGAGTCAACAATGGCAATTTTTCTTTACCAGTAAGGCAGCATAATCCGGGTGTTTCTCCGGAAAACTTGAATGCACCACAATACTCGCAAACAACGTTAATTTGCCCAATGCCAACGCTAGGATGCAAGCTGTAATCATTGCTGCAATCGTATCGAAACGCTGCTCGATTCAAATCAGCACTTGATAAATCTCTTCTGCGTCGCAAATTATCTATTTGTTGACCTCTGTTGTTCGCTCGACAATTTTGCATTGCCAACCGAGCCGTTTCACGGGCTGCCTCCCTTTGCTCTTGTGATTGAGAAGTACGAATTCGAGCCATACTAACGCGGCGCTGTTCACGTGCAATTTCTTGTTCTTCTTCAGTCTTTTCATTTGCAGTGTTTCGTATCCTTCTTGCATAACGGCTTTGTTCGGTAAGATTTGATCGTCTTGGTCGCGGCATTGTTAAATAAACTTCACTTCAACCATTCATTCATAGACAAAATTACTTAGCTGTTTGAGATGCGTTTTGTTATTCCAAGTCTCATCCGTTTTTGTTAATAGTTAATAGCTGCTTTGAAAAAACTTAACAAAAACGAGAAGGAACGTGAGTCGCTTTTAGTCGCGACTCTACTTTTATACCCGTACTCAGTCAGTATATAAATTTGTGAGCTTATGATTGAAATTTTAAAAAAATTTAAAATTTTACATTTTACATTCTGTTAACCACATCTACATCTTAAATGTAGATTATACATGTAGAACAGATATTCTAATCTACCATATAGATTCTACATCTCCTCCGCGAGAGGGCGCTCGCGCATTGCACAGGGCAGAGTGTGTGCGAGCGAGAAAGAAAATGAGTAGCGTCAGCAACGCCAGAGGAGGTGGGGAAGCAACTGAAAATTAATTTCTTCATTCTGGCTATAATAATGATCCGATCTGTACTAGATTTGGCAATCTGGTACATATGGTCATTCTTTACGATACTGCGTTTTTAGTTTTATCGTATATTTAAAATTGTGGATGCCACAGATTTTCGTCCTTTGTGTGGGCGGAAGGGGGCGGGGCGAAATTTTGAAATACACTTGTAGCAGTGTGATATCACATAAGTCTCGAAATAAAATGTGGTTGCTCTAACTCTTATAGTCTCTGAGATCTAGGCGCTCATCAAGACAGACAGACAGACAGACGGACAGACAGACATGGCTCTATCGACTCGGCTATTGATACTGATCAAGAATATGTCGGAGATATATGAACATGCATGAAAATGTAAACATATGTATGAAGATGCATGAAAATGTAAATTGATGTATGAAAATGTAAACCGATGTATGAAAATGTAAACAGATGTATGAAAATGTAAACAGAAGTATGAAAATGTTAACAGAAAATGTATAGAATTAAGAAACATAGTCAATAAAGGAGAACAGAAACTACGCAGTTATTCATCCGTTGTTCCTTCTATTCGCATTGTTGCTGAGAGCGAGGATTGAGAACGAGAGTGTCGTCTCAGCCGAGTGTGGCGCGGTTGTGTGTAGTTTGCCTCTGAGAGAGAGAAGGATCAAAGAGGAATTGCCAAAAGAGCAATTGGATGATGCAAGATGGCGTTATGTATTGCGTCAGAAAATAGAATAGAAGAAAATGAAAAGAGGAGTTGGCAGTTTGCTCACGGAGTTGAAGGAGAAAAGACACAACCGCGACTCACTGCGCTCAAGTACAAAAAAAAATGGAAGAAGAAGAGCACCGAGATTTTCTGCCCAAGAGAAGCGTGACTGTGAATGGCAAGCTTTACTTGAAGCACAAAACCAAAGATTTATGGAAATTATAAAAACAATGCGGAAGCCTGCTTCAACGACATCGAGTGAAAAATCAATGAGACTGCCAAAGTTCAATCCAGACGCGGCTGAAGCTGATGCCAGCGCTTGGGTCAAAACAGCTGATATGATCCTGACGGAGCATCCTCTGGAAGGCAGTGCGCTGGTTATGTCGCTAAGCGGAGCACTAGAAGGGAGCGCTTCCCAATGGCTTGCTCAGATCAGCTTTGCTGGTATAACCTGGCAACAATTGAATGAATTGTTCGTTCAACGCTACGATGACGCTGAGACACCGGCCGCCGCCATTTTGAACATACTCAATGGACGGCCGAAAACAGGCGAGTGCCTGTCGGCATACGGTAGCCGACTAGTGACATGGAAGAAATAGCTGTGTCTTTCGTAATGGCACACACGTCGCAACTTGACACTCGACTGCAACGCCTACTTTTCACCACCAATATAACGAATAGAAATGAACTACAGCAGCAGTTGAAGGCATTTGCATACAGGAAGCGAATCGAGGATCTGGCTTCAGACCATTCGATCGGTCCCGATAAGAAGAGGTTTAAGGCACACACTCCAATGAAGTGCCATTACTGTGGGAATCCCGGACATGCTGGAATGCCGTAAGAAGAAGGCAGAACTATCAAATTCAAATCATTCGTATGGAAAACCATTGGCGGGACGAGACAGGACTGGTGTGACTTGTTTTAAATGTGGAAACGTCGCACAGTGGGGCCTTTGGCCATTTCAGCTTGCTAAATTAATAACTTCCGAACGAATCAAGACATTCATGAAATAAATTGCGTTTAAAAGAAAAAACTTTCAGAATTTTTTCTTTAAAAGTACATGGTGCTACAATATCTAGAAGCTTTACAATAAATAGCCAAAGTTGAACTTTGTTACCAGTGCATATTTTCCTATGCAAAATGATAAATTCCAAGTTTTTCGGATCGATAAAGAATTTTTAATGGCCTATTATACTATAAAAAGTTATTTCACATTTAATTTTTAACTTAAACAGAATTTACAAAAAAAGGAAAACAAAAATTTTGTTTATTGTTCTTATTTTTGGTTTACTATAAAACATGCATCTATTTCCGATGGATCGTTGGGAATATCCAATAATCTTAACATTTCTGAAGAATAAATACTTTCTAATTCTTTTTTGGATTTCACATGTCTAATAGATGAAATAAATGGATCTGAAGAGGCTGCCAACATGTTGTTGTTCGTGATATTTTACAAGTATTCATGTACCTGAATTTCTTGTAATCCTTGTTTCTCGTTTCCTGGGCCTCCTCTGAAATCTCTCCTATTGGAAGGCTCTGATGTTCTATTAAATTTTGACCGTGTGCCAAAATTTTATGAAGCGTTGGAGTAAGCGTCTTTTCTGGATACTTTTCAAATAACAACTCTGCAGTCTTCGAGGCATATTCGCCAAATTTTCGGGTGTTAATTTTGTCCTTGCAGTTTAAAATATTCAAAATTACAGCCAATCTTTGGATAATGCCTTCATCCACTCCAGTTATTTTTGCTGTAATTTCGTGTTCCTTAAAGAATTTCCGGGATGAGTTTCCATCGTTTGTGTTCCCGTATCCATATTTGGGGCAGTCGACCCTCAGTCCAAGTTTCGAAAAGAATTCGTCTTGAATCATTTTTTTCCTGTGTTTATGTTTCTCTTTGGCTGGCATGCTATCGTCAAAAGATTCTTCCGTTCGCGGGATGGTATATGCAAGTTTTAAAATAAACTCCATACATACATCTTATTCTGGCATGCAATGGGGAAAGCCATATTCCAAATTTTCCTCTTCAATTAAGGAATCATTCAAAAAAGGACTGCAATATATATACATATGCACATACCACCCTTTGGCAAAATAAAAAGCAGGTTAAAAAACTTGGTCAAATTCAGGTCAAATATAACGGCCAACCTGTATATGCAATGCTAAAAACACTTTTGAAAAGGGTAGGTCGAAGTTAAAAAGACTTACCTGCAAATGGATTAATAGCTAACAACATAATTTAGGTAGCGAAAACTTAAAAATAGTTAAACTATTGAGTTTACCTGAGTATATAGTTTCATTAGTACCTGATTTTTTTAGTTTTTCAACTTTGATCTGAATTTAAAAAAATTACATATTTGTATTCCCGAAATATTTTGTATACGGGCTCTTTGCATATTTCTTTACCTAGCGACAGCCCATTTTTTGCCGTTTTTCGTGCGAGGTAGCGTCACTGTTATCAAGCCCGTATACAAAATATTGCGGAAAAGCAAAAATGCAGTTTTTTTTAAAATTAAAGTCAAAGTTGAAAAACAAAGAAAAATTTAGATGGTTTGGAAAGTAAGTTTTTCTCTAGAACTGTCTGTGCAACAAAGCAGTTTTTCATTGAATATTAATAAAAATGAATACACCTAGTAAATGATACCAAAAACAAAATACCTCACACAGTTCAATTTTTATTCTACCTGAAAGATGCAGTATGTCAATAAAAGTTGAATAAATTGTTGCACGCGGAAATAATTTTCAACTTTGATTGCTCATATCTCCTAAACTAAAAGTCCGATTCTTTTTAAACTTTATTTTTGAAGGCTTTGGAAAATACTCTATCGAATTCGTATATTGGATTTATCCAAAGCGTTAAAAAAATGCATTGACTTTTGCAACCTCTTTGCGGCTGAGGCCCCACTGTGCGTCGGTCATATTGCATCCGCATGTATGAAGGGTACGTCGGCATCGAATAGCAGAATGAACGAGAAGTGAGTGGACGTCTGTGCTGTGTTGGAACTAGAGGTGGGCATGGACCGTGTTTTCTTCGTGTCACGTCGTGACACGATGGGCGCCCGCGTGTGCGTGTTGAAAAATTAAATTTTGTCCATGGGCGTGCGTGTTCGTTCAGAGCCAAATCGGCACGAAAAAAAACACGACGACCAAAAAAAAATTTAAGTGTTACCGATTGTCCATTTTTTGGGACATAAATGCTCAATGGTGATGCCAGCAAACCAGACAACTTTGGAAATTTTTGCTAAAAAACCATTACCAAAACGTATTGTGGACAATTTGGCAAAAAGGCAACTAGCATTTGTGGCAAAAGATTTGCTGCCATTAAATGTAACCGAAGGTAAGCAATACATTCCGTGTCAGTGTTGAGGTCTATGCTTATGTGAGAAAAATTTAAATTTAGAACATTGGTCGGCACGGTCATTTGCGCTGTACACTTGTACATCAGTGATCTTCACGAAAAAATACAATTGTTCCATTGTGGTTTGTTCCGTTTAACGCACACAACATGCAGACAGACGCATTGCGAAAAATATGCCGACCACTGTAATAAATAGTATGTAAATTATTTTTCATTTAATCATTGATCTAGGCAAATTTAATACAAAACACTCGTCATTCAAGATGTTTGTTTACATTTAAAGGAAATGGATTTCGAGAATATGCGCAGGAGCTTATAAACATCGGAGCAGATTTTGGCCGACAATGCGTTGACGACCTGATTGTATCAAGGAGAACTCTCACAAGGATATTTTGGACGGTGAGTACACAAAAACAAAATCGAACCTTTTAAAGTTTCTTGAAAATTAAGATATTGCTTATACAACTGATATGTGGACGGACTCCCATACCCAAAAAAGCTTCATATCCGTAAGCGCCCATTACATTAATGATTTTTTTCAATTAAACGTTGCCATTCTTGGTATCAAAGAATTCGAATACAATAAAAAAACTGCTTCTAATATACTATCTCAATTTAATTGCATTCTTGATGAATTTAACTTGCAACTTAAGAGTTCTATCGTAGTAACTGATAATGGAGCCAATGTAGTTTCCGCTTTTAGCTCTTACAAACGTCTATCATGTGCATGCCACAACCTTAACTTAGTTATGGACGATGTTTTAGAAAAAAATCCAATTTATCACATACAGTGTCTTATTGAAAATTGTAAGAAGCTGGTAAAATACTTTAAGCACTCAGAGTTAAACAATAAATTGTCAAAAACATTAAAACAAGACATCAGAACTCGTTGGAACTCCAAATATATAATGCTTAGCAGCATACACGATATGCAAAATGAAATTCAGAGCTTACTTCTTCAAAAGAATGAGCTAAAAAGAGTGTCTGAAATTGATTTTCATGTGATCAGTTCACTGCTAGTGTTTTTAAAGCCATTTAAAGAATGCTCAGAGCAGCTAAGTTCTGATAAAGAGACAACTTTTAACATATACGTTCTCTGGTATGAGAAACTAAAAAAACATTGCCAAATGGATGATATCGACTCAGATATAATGACTATACTTAAACGTAATACATTAAACTCGCTTGAAAAACGTTTTCAGCCGTCAACAGCGCATTATGTAGGTCTTTTTCTTAACCCTCCGTTTAAGGAGCTCAGTATTTTCAGCCCGGAAAAAAAGGAGCAAGTGTTGGCCACTGTCAAAGCGATGCTAATTGACTGTACGCAGTCTATTTCAGACAATAAAGACTCCCCCGATAAAAGCTATCCCCTTCCTAGCCATGTTTTTGCAGAGTTTCTTGATATCCATCAAAGTAAAAAAAATTAAACTAGAAAAAACAGATGTAGACAAGGAGTTGAACTTTACTATGGAACAGTTTCATTGCCGAATATAAAAGTACTACAATTTTGGAAGAATGCGAATAACATGAAAGGGTTACAGCTTTTAGCTAGAAAAATACAATACAATACAAAAATACAAAATACGGCTACAAGCGAGAGGGTGTTTTCTACCTCGGGACAGATATTAAACGAACGTCGAACACGCTTATTAAGCTCAAATCTTGATAAGTTATTATTTTTATATAAGAATATGTAAATAAAAACGTAAATGTAATTCAAATCGATGGTAATAAAGTTATGAAAAAAAAAGTATAATATATCGTGTTGGACCGTGTTGGACCGTGATCGGAAATTTTTGGGCCGTGCGTGTGAGTGCGTGTTGGAAATTTCAATTTTCGTGCCGTGTTGGGTCGTGTCGGAAAATTGCAGTCCATGCCCATCTCTAGTTGGAACCCAAAGGAACGTTATATCAATTTGGTGAGCCCTTTCCATTCTTCTTCGACTCGGGTGCCGAGTGCTCCTTGATTAAGGAAAAGTTAGCAGACAAATTAGCTGGAAAAAGATTTAATAATTTAGTCATTCTGAAAGGAATAGGTGAAAACGTTGTACGATGTAATTTACAAATACTGTCTACTGTACAAATTTGTCAATTTAATATGGAAATCATGTTTAATGTAGTTATGGACGAGCATTTGAAACATGTCATAATGATTGGTCGTGAAACTTTAGCTCTTGGCTTCGGCATAACGATGGACGCTGATAAATTTAACATTTTTAAGACTAAACAGATTAATGCGGTTTCCAATGAAACCCTTACAAATTACGATAAGCTATTTGACGATAATTTTGATTTAAATGATAATGATAAGTGTAAACTTAAGAACATTTTTTATTTATATTCTGAAAATTTCATTGTTGGAATGCCGAGTAGACGTGTCACGACTGGAGAATTATAAATTCGTTTATTAGATGCCAACAAGACTGTGCAGAGGCGTCCATATCTTCTTGGCGTAGATGAAAAAGAATTAGTTAGAGATAAAATCAAGGAAATGTTGGCGGAAAATGTAATACGTCCAAGTAATTCTCCATTCGCTAGTCCAATTTTATTAATTAGAGAGCTCAATTCAAACACAGTGGCTGACAAATACCCTTTGCCGCTGATATCAGATCAAGTTGATAGATTGCGTGGGGGTAAATACTTTTCTTGCTTAGACATGGCCAGTGGGTTTTTTCAGATTCCAATAGATGCAGGATCGATAGAACGGACCGCTTTTGTAACTCCCAAGGGCCAGTACGAGTTTCTATCTATGCCATTTGGGCTAAAAAATGCCTCTTCGATTTTTCAGCGAGCTATAGCGCGAGCCCTGGGTGACTTGGCGCACTCGTATGCAATTGTTTACATTGACGATGTAGTGATAGTTGCAGGATCAAAAGAGGAAGCATTTGACAGATTGGCGATTGGGCTAAGGGCTCTATCGGAAGCAGGATTTTCATCTACTATATAAAAATAAGTCGGGTTTCCTTCCTGACGCTATAATTCCAGAACGCACGAACCGATTTCCACGGTTTTGCATTCGTTGGAAAGGCTCCGTGAGGTTTAAAGCAAAGAAAATTCACTAAAAATTTCAACAGAAAAGCGGGGAAAATGTATTTGTATTATCTACTATATACTACAATACAGCGCCATCTCTGTTACATAGCATGTACTACAAACCAATATTTTAAGTAGGCGCCGGTGCGTGATACATTGTTTGACAGCTACTCATTGTTTTCTGCTCAGTTAATTTCATGTGACAAACCGGTATTGTGTGCTCACTGTGAAAACGAAATTTAAAAAAAAAGTTATTCGTTTCCTCACATTTCAATTGAAAACCACCAAATCAATCACGTGTATTGTGAAAATTTGTATTCAATTTCAACAGCAGGCATTTGTCTTTAAGGTGGTAAGTTGAACTGTGTAAATTATGTGGATCGTGCTTTTGAGGTTAAATTCACCACTCTGTCCACAGTCCAAAATGCCTAAAGAACGACGTGCGAACATCGGCCGCCGCACAAGACATGAAAGTCAGCAACAAGTGTATTCACAGAACTTAAGCGAAGAAAGACAAAATATAATAAGAGAAAATTCCCGATTGAGACAGCGCCTATTGTTGGCGGTCCAACTAAATCGCGAGACATTGTCGTTCAGCGAAGAAGCAATATCATGCATCGTGTAAACGAGACATCGTTTGTACGATGCGTTACAATATCGAATCATTTATTGGCAAGGGCAAGACGGATACGACATCACGTTGAAGATGGTCGATCCAATTACAGGTACAATATTCACACAATAATTATTGCTATTATTGCTGTTATTGCTATTATTGGTTTCCATTAACAATTCATTTAATTTTGCTTTTTTAGGCGTATCAACGAATAAAAATCTAAGCGCAATGAATTACTATGCGTATCGTATGATGATTCGTACACATGAGGAGAATGTCATTCTAAAGTGCCGTCGGCTATTCCAGCAATTCGCTGTCGACATGTATGTTAAAGTCGAGACCGAACGTTTAGCGTTCATCCGATTCAATCAGGCGAAGCTACGATCTGAGGACTATATACACTTGCGTGATGCTATTCATTCAGATGGTGATGTTTAGAATATTGGACGTCTGACGATTCTCCCATCATCTTATATCGGAATCCCACGCCACATGCACGAATAAGCTGAAGACGCTATGACGTATGTGCGAAATTATGGAACTCGGGATTTATTTATTACGTTCACATGCAATCCGAAGTGGACGGAAATTGAACGTGAGTTGGAACCGGGCCAAAAACCGCAAGATAGCCATGACATAATCGCCAGAGTATTTCAGCAAAAACTCAAGGTTATGATGGATGTGCTTACTAAGTATCGAGTTTTTGGTGACACACGTTGTTATATGTACTCGGTGGAATGGCAGAAGCGTGGACTACCGCATGCTCATATCCTAATTTGGTTGCTGAACAAATTACATTCAAATGAAGTGGATGACATCATATCAGCTGAAATTCTTGATACAGTCACTGATCCCTATCTACAAGACATTGTGACGACACAGATGGTGCATGGACCGTGCGGTGCATTAAATCCATTATCGCCTTGCATGGCTGATGGAAAGTGCACAAAACGATATCCGCGACCGTTAGTTGCTGAAACAGTCACAGGGAACGATGGATATCCAGTTTATCGTCGGCGTTCAAAAGAAGATAATGGTCGAACTATAAAAGTTATAGTTCAAAATGAAGAGATTGAGATCGGAAATGAATTCATTGTACCATATTGCCCGCTGCTATCACGAATTTTCAAAACACATGCAAACGTTGAGAGTTGTCATTCGGCCAAATCAATCAAATATTTGTGCAAGTACGTCACAAAAGGCAGCGACATGGCTGTGTTTGGTATTGCGTCGGAAAATACGAATGACGAAATCAGCAACTTCCAAATGGGCAGATACATCAGTACTAATGAAGCACTGTGGCGATTATTGTCATTTAAAATTCATGAAAGATATCCCACAGTTGTACATTTAGCAGTGCATTTGGAAAAGTTTACTTCAATGAGGCTAATGCGGCACAACGAGCTGAGGGACCACCATCGACAACATTGACTAGCTTCTTTGCAATGTGTGAAGCAGATCCATTCGCAGCGACGCTGATGTACGTTGAAATGCCCAAGTATTACACTTGGAATCAATCAACAAAGAAATTCCAACGTCGCAAACAAGGAACCCCAGTTCCAGATTGGCCACAGGTGTTTTCCACTGATGCACTAGGTCGCATGTATACTGTTCATCCTAGAAATGATGAATGTTTTTATTTGCGACTGCTGTTGGTAAATGTACGTGGACCAAAATCATTTGCGCATTTGAAAACTGTGAATGGCCACCAATGCCAAACATATAGAGAAGCATGTCAACTATTGGGTTTGCTGGAGAACGATTCTCATTGGGATTTAACACTTGCGGATTCAGTTGTTTCATCAAATGCGTACCAAATACGAACGCTGTTCGCAATTAACATCACCACATGTTTTCCTTCACAACCAATTCAGTTATGGAACAAATACAAAGGCGACATATGTGAAGATATCTTGCATCGCTTGCGCATTAAAACGAATAATCCTGACATCCAAATAACCGATGAAATCTATAATGAAGGATTGATTCTGATTGAGGATCAATGCTTGACTATTGCAAATAAGCTACTGATTGAAGTAGGAATGATTGCGCCAAATCGATCGATGCACGATGCATTCAACCAAGAATTAAATCGAGAGCTGCAATACAATGTTGATACATTGCAGGAATTCGTTCGAAATAATGTGCCGTTGCTGAATGAACAGCAAAAGAAAGTATACGAAACATTAATGCAAGCGGTGGACAATAATACTGGTGGTCTATTCTTTCTGGACGCACCTGGAGGAACAGGGAAAACATTTGTCATTTCATTGATTTTGGCCACTATTCGATCAAGATGTGACATAGCTTTGGCGTTAGCATCATCCGGAATTGCGGCGACTCTTCTAGATGGCGGTCGTACTGCACATTCTGCGCTTGCCTGAAGGCATCACCTTTATGGAATAACGTAAAAACATTATCGCTAACCACTAATATGAGAGTTCAACTTCAAAATGATGAAAGTGCTGCACAATTTTCCAAACAATTGTTAGCTGTTGGAAATGGAAAAGTCCAATTTGATGCCACATCTGGATTAATTACTCTTACAAACGACTTTTGCCGATTTGTAGACTCTCAATTAGCTCTTATTGAAAATGTTTTCCCAAACATTAGTGAGAATTATCGGAATTATGCTTGGTTAAGACAACGAGCAATTCTTGCCGCAAAGAATAATGATGTACACGCACTGAATTTCACAATTCAATCAAAAATTGCTGGCGATTTGGTGACATACAAATCCGTTGATTCCATAACAAATCCCGATGATGTAGTAAATTATCCAACGGAGTTTTTGAACTCTCTGGAGTTACCAGGATTTCCACCACATAACTTGCAACTCAAAGTTGGTACAGTTATTATGATATTGCGTAATTTGAATCTACCGCGACTTTGAAACGGTACTCGACTTTCGGTAAAAAGACTTATGCCGAATATGATTGAGGCAACCATTATTAACGGAAAGTACGCAGGTGAAAATGTATGTATTCCTCGAATACCAATAATTCCGACTAATCTTCCGTTTGACTTCAAACGATTGCAATTTCCAGTTCGCCTTGCGTTCGCAATGACAATTAACAAGTCGCAAAGCAAATCGCATAGTGTTTGCGAGATAAATTTAGAAAATCATTGTTTTTCACATGGGCAGTTATACGTTGCGTGTTCACGAGTTGGGAAACCATCCGCTTTGTTTGTGTTAACGTCAGACCAAAAAACAAAAAATGTGGTTTACCAAAGAGCACTTCAATGAAACGGATAATTTGCGAACACGCATAACGCTTCGATTCAGCATTTACTTTGGATTCACTTTCACTTACTTAGAGAAGTTCAACTAAATAACACTTCATTTTTGTAATCGAAATGAATTCATTACTGTTGTGAAATGAAATAAAATTTTTCCTTTTCAAATATAAAAGAAAACAAAAATTGTTCTTCATCTTTTAATCACCAAACGAAATGTTACATAAAACGAAGCCATCTGGTGGCGAAACGGAGTTCGCCGGGTTTGCTGGTTTAATATAAAAAAATGCTCATTTCTAAAAACTGAAATAGAATATCTTGGATACTTGGTCAAAGATGGTAGTATCGAACCAAATCCGCGAAAAATACAAGCGCTGTCTAAATTATCAGAACCAAAGACTGTTACACAATTGAGACAATTTATTATTTCCGTAAGTTTGTCCTACAGTTTTCTGAACAGATGAAACCTTTATATCACTTAATCTCCAAAATAAATAGTTTTGTTTGGAAAGTTGAGCATGAAGAAATACGCCAGAAAATTATCTCAGTACTAACTCATGATCCTGTTTTAATCATCTTTGATCCACAATATCCAATCGAGATGCATACGGATGCTAGCGCAGAAGGCTATGGTGCCATACTCATGCACAAAATAGACGGAAAGGCTAGAGTAGTCGAGCAAGTGTACATTGCCCCCAGAATCGAGGTATCATTCATACGAACTAGAGACCCTCGCAGTGTACAACGCTGTAAAACATTTCCGTCATTACCTTCACGGATTGTAATTCGTTGAAAGCAAGTCGTACTAAAGTAGAACTAATGCCTAGGGCACACCGTTGGTGGGCATATTTACAGTCGTTTGATTTCACTGTAGAGTACCGCAAGGGAAGTCGCATGGCGCACGTGGACTTTTTATCTCGAAATCCGATTGTCATTGACCGTGAGACCATAAACAGGGCAACCGAAGTTCGCATCGACCTCACTGAGGTGACGGGCAACTGGCTTGTAGCTGAGCAGCAGCGCGATTCGTGCCTTAGGGAAATCATAGCCCAGCTGAATGGTGGGGAGTCGCAGGAGAATTTGGCGACGACATATGAGCTAAGAACAGCAATTCTATATCGGAATATTCAGAGAAACAGTAGAACGCGCTGTCTACCTGTAATCCCGAGAGCCTTCAGGTGGTCAGGTGGTAAATCGTGTGCATGAATCAATAATGCATTTGGGATTGGTTTGAGCACATGTCCAAGTATGTACGAAAATTGGTAGAAAACTGCATAGCATGCAAAATATCAAAACCTCCATCAGGAAAAATTCAAATGGAATTGCATCCGATTCCGAAAGTCGAAATACCATGGCATACTGTGCATATTGATATAAGTGGAAAGCTGAGTGGTAAAAATGATACCAAGGAGCATGTCATAGTGCAAATTGATGCGTTCACTAAATTTGTTCATCTGATATAGATTTTGTACTTTGAATTTGGATGCAGAAAACTGTATTAAGGCCGTGAAATCGACCATATCGCTTTTTGGGGTACCTAATCGTATCATTGCAGATCAAGCAGGAGTTTCGCTTGTGGACGATTTCGAGAGTTCTGTTCAGTACATAAAATAGAATTACATTTGATAGCGACTGGTGCAAGCAGGGCCAATGGCCAGGTTGAACGAGTCATGAGCACAATGAAAAGTATGTGGACAGCTGTAGAGACAGGTGAACGTTCCTGGCAGGATGCAATATGTGAAGTTCAGTTAGCCATGAATTGTACGACAAACAGGGTAACGAAATTTAGCCCGTTAGAACTGTTGATTGGAAGCGAGGCTAGGCCCATGGGCTTGTTGCCCATAAATGATGAAGCTAAAATGGATTGTGAGCAGGCAAGAGCTCAGGCCAAAGAAAATATAGAAAACAATGCGAAATATGAAAAGAAGCGAGTTGACAGGAATAAGGCCAAGATTGTAAAACACAAGGTTGGGGATCATGTCTTGCTTAGAAGTGAAGAACGGCATCAGACAAAATTGGATCCTAAATTCAATGGACCTTTTGTGGTTGCGGAGTTGCTGGAAGGGGACCGATACCTGTTGAAATCATTGACCAGTAAGCGAACGTATAAGTATTCGCATGAGAGTTTGCGAAAGCTGCCGGATGAGCAGATTTTTGATGAGAATATTGATAAAGACGACAGTGGTAAAAAAGACACTGGTCGTAAGACCCGTTCTTGCACCTAAGAGAGGTGCGGAAAACATCAAACGCAGGGGCTAAATTTAATCAACAATATTCATGCCAGGTATGGGTGATATTGTGTGATAGACATTGGATCCGAGGAGATCGTGGCACTGGAGGTGCAAAGCGTCGCAAGGGTGCGGCAAGAGCCTGAAACTGTGTTTTGATTACGAGAATAGCCAAATGGGCGGGTTTACGCAGAAGAGTACGGGCTACTGAAAGAGATGATCCAGGTCAAGCCGAAGGCACAAGTGTAGAATCGGAAGTGTTCTGACATGGCGTGTGGCGCGGCTGACGTGGTGTTGCAAGTTGATGTGGCTCACTGTAAGTGATATAATAGGAAGCCTGCGAAACCGACATTTGAAGACACTATAAATGAAGTTGTTTGCTGTTTAATTTTTGTTTAGAATGGTCCTGAAAGATGAAAAGAGAAGTAAAGCAAGAATGATGATAACCTAGTGTTCAGTATGCACACGAGGACGTGTGAAAGTCAGGAAGGCCATGTCGGAGATATATGAACATGCATGAAAATGTAAACATATGTATGAAGATGCATGAAAATGTAAATTGATGTATGCAAATGTAAACCGATGTATGAAAATGTAAACAGATGTATGAAAATATAAATAGAAGTATGAAAATGTTAACAGAAAATGTATAGAATTAAGAAACATAGTCAATAAAGGAGAACAGAAACTACGCAGTTATTTATCCGTTGTTCCTTCTATTCGCATTGTTGCTGAGAGCGAGGATTGAGAACGAGAGTGTCGTCTCAGCCGAGTGTGGCGCGGTTGTGTGTAGTTTGCCTCTGAGAGAGAGAAGGATCAAAGAGGAATTGCCAAAAGAGCAATTGGATGATGCAAGATGGCGTTATGTATTGCGTCAGAAAATAGAATAGAAGAAAATGAAAAGAGGAGTTGGCAGTTTGCTCACGGAGTTGAAGGAGAAAAGACACAACCGCGACTCACTGCGCTCAAGTACAAAAAAAATGGAAGAAGAAGAGCACCGAGATTTTCTGCCCCCGACAAATATATATACTTTATGGGGTCGGAAAATTTTCCTTCTCTGCGTTACACACATCCACTTTTACCACAAATACAGTATACCCCTTAACTCTTTTTGAGTACGGGTATAAAAATAGATGTACTCCTCAGAACGTAGTTTGGCTTTGTTCAACCTAAGGAAAGTTAAACATTCCGTTTCTATTTTGACATACATGTCGACGCAATATGATTAAGAAGCACGAAGTCGAGCCATACTAACGCGTCGCTGTTCATTCTTTTCATTTGCAGTATTTCATATCCTTCTTGCATTACGGATTTGTCGGGAAAGACTCGATCGTCTTGGTCTCGGCATTGTTAATTAAACTTCACTTCACTTCAATTCACCTAAAAACTCAAATTTTCAACCATTCATTCATAGACAAAATTACTTAGCAGTTTGAGATGTGTTTTATTATTCCAAGTCTTATGCGTTTTTGTTATCCCGCGTTTTATAATTCACTTCACTTTTTATACCCGTACTCAAAAAGAGTTAAGGGGTATACTGTGTTTGGATGTGGATGTGTGTAACGCAGAGAAGGATAATTTTCCGACCCCATAAAGTATATATATTCTTGATCAGTATCAATAGCCGAGTCTATAGAGCCATGTCTGTCTGTCCGTCCGTCCGTCCGTCTGTCTGTCTGTCCGTCTTGATGAGCGCCTAGATCTCAGAGACCTTAAGAGCTAGATCAACCAAATTTTGTTTCCAGACTCATGTGATATCACACTGTTACAAGTGTATTTCAGAATTTCGCCCCGCCCACTTCCGCCTCCACAAAGAACGAAAACCTGTGGCATCCACAATTTTAAACATACGATAACATACGCAGTATCGTAAAGAATGACCATATCTACCAGATTGCTAAATCTGGTACAGATCGGATCATTATTATGGCCAGAATGAAGAAATTAATTTTCAGTTGCTTCCCCACCTCCTCTGGCGTTGCTGACGCTATTCATTCTCTGTCTCGCTCGCACGCACTCTGCCCTGTGCAATGCGCGAGCAACCCCTAGCGGAGGAGATGTAGAATCTAAATGGTAGATATAGAATATTTGTTCTAGATGTATTATCTACATTTTACATGTAGATGTAGTTAACAAATGTAGCAAAAAAATGTAAAATGTAAAATTAAAAATTTTTTTTTAAATTTCAATCATAAGCTCATAAATTTGTATACTGACTGAGTACGGGTATAAAAATAGAGTCGCGACTATAAGCGACTCACGTTCCTTCTCGTTTAATATTGATTTCTAATAAAAATTAAATTTGTTTTCCATACGTCCATTACATTACGTCCATTTTCGTTTTGTTATTCCAAGTGTGATTCTTTTTTGGTATACCACGCTTTATAGTGACTGATGTTTACGGGCTTCCTGGCTCTACGCTGCCTACCCACCAATTTTCAGCCATATCGGTACAGCCGTTCTTGAGTTATAAATAGTGTAACTAACACGACTTTCTTTTATATATAAACTAGCTGACCCGGCGAACTCTGTTCCGCCTTAAAGGCAGATTTTGGAATTTATTCTTTTTTTATACCCGTACTCAAAAAGAGTTAAGGGGTATACTGTATTTGTGGTAAAAGTGGATGTGTGTAACGCAGAGAAGGAAAATTTTCCGACCCCATAAAGTATATATATTCTTGATCAGTATCAATAGCCGAGTCGATAGAGCCATGTCTGTCTGTCCGTCCGTCTGTCTGTCTGTCTGTCTGTCTGTCTGTCCGTCTTGATGAGCGCCTAGATCTCAGAGACTATAAAAGCTAGAGCAACGAAATTTTGTTTCCGGACTCATGTGATATCACACTGTTACAAGTGTATTTCAGAATTTCGCCCCGCCCCCTTCCGCCTTCACAAAAGACGAAAATCTGTGGCAGCCACAATTTTGAAGATACGATAAAACTAAAAACGCAGTATCGTAGAGAATGACCATATCTATTAGATTGCCGAATCTGAATCAGATCGGATCATTATTATAGCCAGAATAAAGAAATTAATTTTCAGTTGCTTCCCCCACCTCCTCTGGCGCTGCTGACGATATTCATTCTCTGTCTCGCTCGCACACACTCTGCCCTGTGCAATGCGCGAGCAACCCCTAGCGGAGGAGATGTAGAATTTAAATGGTATATGTAGAATATTTGTTCTAGATGTATAATCTACATTTTACATGTACATGTAGTTAACAAATGTAGCAAAAAATGTAAAATGTAAAATTAAAATTTTTTTTTTAATTTCAATCATAAGCTCATAAATTTATATACTGACTGAGTACGGGTATAAAAGTAGAGTCGCGACTAGAAGCGACTCACGTTCCTTCTCGTTGTAGTTGGAAATATTGTTTTGAAATACATTGTTGATAAGTTCGTCTTTTGATGAGACAGATTACAGAAATTATTTGGAAATGATATCAATTCTCTCGATGTATCGACAGGTACATTAACCATTACCGATAGTCAGCAATTGCTCCGAGAAATCTTCAGCAGATGTAGCATTAAGCAATATAACTATCATGTTTGTTGTCAGCTGCAGTTTCTTCACATAGTGCCATAGATTCGACGATTTGAGGCAAGCGTTTATTTCATCGGCAGCTGGAAGTGTTTGTCGGAAATCGCCAGACAGTAAAATCATTGATCCTCCAAAACATCTCGAGTCATTGCGTAAATCTTTCAAAGTTCGGTTAAATGCTTATAATGCACGTTTATGCGCCATTGTGCATTCGTCACAGAATATGATTTTCGATGCCGATAAAACTTTGGCAATATTACACGTTGGTTTTTCAATAGTTTGAAGATTTAACGGTAATTTTAATGCTGAATGAGCCGTACGGCATCCTTCTAACAATGTGACTGCTATTCCAGAAGAAGCAACTGCAACCGCTATGTTGGATCTCGCACGAACAGTGGCTAAAACTACTGACATGAGGAATGTCTTACCAGTTCCAACAGGGGCATCTAGGAAATATAAACCACCATTTTCATCATCGATTGCTTTCATTAAAATATCATAAACGTTCTTTTGTTGGGAATTCAACAGTACATTCGTTTGAACTACTAAATCTAATTCCTGGTGATCATATTGTGGTAGGATAACCCATATGAGCCCCTCTATATAAGATTAACCCACTGCCAATACGGCAGCCCTATTCTATATTATGAAATCCCTAAATCCATGGCCATGGTAAAATACCAGAGATACGGCCTCTTAATAAAGGAAGGAGACCGACGCGGATTCATTCGTTAAGAGGCATGAAATAAAGAAGGCCGTAGTCGGCGGAATAGCAAAAACAAAACCTCGTTTCACTCTCACAATCTCAGAAGTGGGCCTTACTCACAATGTGCGACATCGAACTAAAACAATTCTCGGTAGTGCAACTCAAGAAGTGGTTGGCTGGACTCGGGCTACCAACCCAAGGCTCCAAAGCCGAACTAATCGCACGCGTAAGCGCAATTTCACCAAACGCACGCGGCGTGCCGCCAGAAGAGCTGATCGACCAAGTGGGACAGCAGCAGGCGGCAGGAGAAGCACCAAACTTATCGTCATCGGTCGAGGAAGAGGCAGCACCATCCACACGAGGTATGCAAGAAGAGAAGATTCCAAGCTCGGTCAAAACCGAATACGAAGTTCTGATAAAATTGCGAGCAGAAATTGAAGCAGGAAAAAACATGTTGCGGCAAATTCATGACGAAATAAACAGAATCGATCACGTCGGCCAATCCAATGACGTCATCAAAGAAGGAAACGAAGACAACGAAGACATCGGCTCGGTTAACAGCGACGTTGATAGCAATTCCGCAGTTAACAGCAGCGTTTGCATTAACAGCAACAATGTCAATAGCAACCCCGACAACAGTAATGGAAGTGTTGCAAAACGTCAAGACACAGATGTATACAACATATGGGCATCTCCAGCAGCATCGCTTACGTTAGCAAAAGAAGTAACCATGGAATACGACGGGACACAATGCGCCAAAAACTGGGTCACACAGATGGAGAACATTGCCCAAATCTACAAACTAGACAACATTACCAAACGAATGCTGATAATTGCCAAGCTCAAAGGAAATGCTCAGCGCTGGCTACATGCAGATTCCTCGCGCATCTTGGAATCAACTGATCTCCTGTGCGAGCAATTAATGGTGGCATTCGGGGCAAACATCACCAAAGGAGAACTCAGAGACAGGTTCCATAAGCGCCAATGGCTTCATGGAGAAAACTTTGCCACATACTTTGAAGATAAAATGATGTTGGCTAGGAACATCAACATAGACATAGAAGAGTTGAAAGAGAAGATAATCGAGGGAATTCCGGCATCCGGCTTGCGAGATCAAGCTCGCATTCAGTGCTTTTCCGATCCGAAGCAGATCTTGCGTGCTTTTTCGGAGATTCGCTTTCCGGAGCGTATGCAGCATGCCATATCTCCACAGGGCATGGCAAATTCCTCAGCCAAAAAGGACTTACGTTGCGCCAACTGCAACTCGCGAGGTCATTTCGCAAAAAACTGCCTCAAACCAAAAAGGGAGCCTGGATCCTGCTACGCCTGTGGGAAATTTGGACACCTGGTCGGACAATGCCAGGAGAGAAAGAGCGTAACCAACAACAACTATGTAAGATACTGTAAGATTTTCTTTTGCAACAATGTCGTAACACCATTAATTTCAGAATGCCTCATAGACTCGGGGAGTCCAATATCGTTCATCAAAAAAAGTTTAATTGATAAAGGAATTTGTTTGGAACCAGTTTTGGAACTATATTTTGGGCTAAATAAAAGCTCTGAATACGCTTCACCTATAGTATTAGTTAAAAAGAA
This sequence comes from Drosophila subsilvestris, assembly GCA_035043285.1. Classification (NCBI taxonomy): domain Eukaryota; kingdom Metazoa; phylum Arthropoda; class Insecta; order Diptera; family Drosophilidae; genus Drosophila; species Drosophila subsilvestris. The sequence goes on from JAWNNB010000571.1 coordinate 87,625, forward strand.
AACTGGGGACCTAAGGTTATGTATAGACTTTAGAAAACTAAACAAGACTTTGATTAAGGACAACTATCCTATACCCCTCATCGATGATCTGCTGGACAAATTAGCAAACAAAGAGTCTTTACGAAACTTGATCTCAAAAATGGTTATTTCCATGTATTTGTTAATGAGGAATCAATTAGATATACATCGTTCGTGACACCTTTAGGGCAATACGAATTCCTTCGAATGCCACAAGGCCTGAAAACGGCATCAGCAGTGTTTCAACGATTTGTTAATAAAATATTCGAAGATTTGATTAGGGATGAAAAAGTGATTGTATATATGGACGACATCATGGTAGCCAGCAAAGACACACAGGAACACTTAGAAACGATAAAAGAAGTCTTTATTAGATTAGCTCAAAACAAATTAGAATTGCGTTTAGACAAATGTGAGTTTTTACAATCTAATATCAAATATCTGGGGTTTACAATCAACGGACAAGGTATAAAAGCAGATGAAAAAGGATTAGAAGCAATCAAAAACTTTCCAATTCCAGACAAAGTACAGGTTGTGCAAAGTTTTCTCGGCTTATGCTCCTATTTCAGAAGATTTATAAAGGACTTCTCAACTGTTGCCAAACCTCTTTACGATCTTCTGAGGAAAGATACAGAGTTTAAATTTGGTGAAAACGAATTAAATTGCTTCTCATTGCTTAAGGAAATGCTAATGAAAGCACCAATTTTAGCACTGTACAATCATAAAGACGAGATAGAACTGCATTGTGATGCAAGCGCGCTTGGTTTCGGAGCAGTGCTATTGCAGAAGAAAGACGACGGAAAACTGCATCCAATTTTTTATTTTTCTAAGCGTACGACTGCAGCGGAATCAAAATATCACAGCTTTGAACTGGAGACAATGGCAATTATTTACGCATTACGCAGGTTTCGTATATATCTATATGGAAAACGATTCAAGATTGTTACCGACCGTAATTCCCTTACGCTAACGCTCAACAAAATTGAACTCAACCCGCGTATTGCTAGATGGGCTTTAGAGCTGAAAAATTATGATAATGAGTTGAGCCATAGAGAAGGCAGCAGGATGCAGCACGTAGATGCGTTAAGTAGATGCACAAACATTCTCATTGTAGAAACGAACACCTTTGAAGACAACTTAGTTATTTGCCAAGCCAAGGACCAAATAATAAAGAATATCAAGCAACAATTAGAAGAAAATGAACACAAGCTTTTCGAAATGAGAAATGGTATAGTCTATAGGAAAAGTAATGACGGAAGATTGTTATTCTATGTCCCAACAGAAATGGAAGACCACGTGTTATACAAATATCATGACGAAATAGGGCACATAGGCAGAGACAAAATGACGAACATAATAGGCAAAAGCTATTGGTTTCCAAACTTAAAGGAAAAATGCTCCGGTCATATTGAAAACTGTCTGAAATGCGTAGCGTTTTCGCCTAAAACAGGAAAAGAAGGATTTTTACATTCCATTCCAAAAGGAAATAAGCCATTTGAACTCGTACACATTGATCATTACGGACCGGTTGATTCCGGAAGATCAAAGAAGCACATCTTAGTAGTCATTGATGCTTTTACAAATTTTGTGCGCTTATATGCAACAAAGACAACGAATACACGGGAGGTCATCATTTCGTTAAAAGACTATTGTAGAGCATACAGCAAACCCAAATGCATAATTTCAGATCGAGGAAGTTGTTTCACATCAAGCGAGTTCAATGATTTCTTGACAGAGTCTGACATTAAACACATTAAAATCGCAACAGGATCGCCCCAAGCGAATGGTCAGGTGGAAAGAGTCAACAGAAGCATTGGACCAATGATAGCGAAATTAGTAGAACCAGAAAAGGGTATATATTGGGATACAGCAGTGCTCGCAAATAACTGTCGACCGTTTTTCCCTTTGCGGTCTGCTCAGGAGCATAACCGAAAAACCCATGCACGCTTGCTCTCTCTCCGAGCAGAACCCTTCGTGTCTCTTCGTTTCGGTCTTCGGTTGATGGTTCTCAGTTGAGCTGTTCGTGTTATGCTCATTCAATAACAAACTCATAGAGAGCGATCCGACTGGCGCTCGCTCATTGAGAATCCCCAGAAGAGCAGAAAAATGAAAGGGTCAGCGTAAACGGTCTTTTTTGTGTATATTTTGTTTTTGTGTCTGCAGATGTAAGTACGTATGTATGTATGTTCGTATGTACGAAGCGCAAGTGTGGCTTGTGACCGACAAGCCGAAATAGACACCTTACTCGCACATACACGCACACAAACGCAAAAGACTTTTATTTTCTTCGCTCGCGACAGAACGGTCCGTGAATGAGCAGAGCAGAAGGGCAGCAAAAAAACCGGTTTTTGGTTGAGCAAAGACCGATTTTTTCGAGAGCCGATGGGAACGGTTCTTCTCTGACTTTTTGCTAAAAGGTTCTGAAATAACAGTTATTTTCGGACAACAACAAACGGTCGACAGTTATTTGCGAGCTCTGGGATACAGTGATAGACAAAGTAGAACATGCATTAAATAACACGCAGCATCGGAGCACAAAACAACTTCCGTGCAAACTACTATTCGGAATAGAACAGAGAGGAAAAGTAGTAGACGAATTAAAGGAAAAACTAGAAGAGTTAAATGATTTACAAGAAAGAAACGATATAACAGAGCTAAGAGAGGAAGCGGCGAAAAATATAGAGTTAGCCCAAGCGCACAACAAAAAGCAATATGACAAGGGCTTAAATAAACCGAAAGAATATAAAGAAGGCGACTATGTGATGGTAAAAAACTTTGACTGCACAGTAGGAGCATCGAAGAAATTAATTCCCAAAAACAAAGGGCCCTACGTAATTGATAAAGTTTTAAGAAATGACAGGTTTTTGTTAAAAGACGTAGAAGGTTTTCAAGTATCCCGTAACCCGTATCAAGGGATTTGGAGCATTCAAAACATAAAACACTGGATAGGCAACAAAAACAAATGTTAATATATAAGTAAAACTGTAATATACTAAGTACAAGAAATAACTGTAAACCATTGTAAAATTCCCGTATATGTAAGTGAATCAGGTGATCCAACAGTCAGGATGGCCGAGTTGTGGTAGGATAACCCATATCAGCCCCTCTATATAAGATTAACCCACTGCCAATACGGCAGCCCTATTCTATATTATTAAATCCCTAAATCCATGGCCACACTGGTAAAATACCAGAGATACGGCCTCTTAATAAAGGAAGGAGACCGACGCGGATTCATTCGTTAAGAGGCATGAAATAAAGAAGGCCGTAGTCGGCGGAATAGCAAAAACAAAACCTCGTTTCACTCTCACAATATTCACGTTCCCGTTCCAATTTCGACCAATATTAACTGCTTTGAAAAAACTCAACAAAAAATAAATGTACTCCTCAGACCGTAGTTTGGCTCTGCTCAACATTCCGTTTCTATTTTGACATACATGTCGACGCAATATGATTGAGAAGCACGAAGTCGAGCCATACTAACGCGTCGCTGTTCATTCTTTTCATTTGCAGTGTTTCATATCCTTCTTGCATTACGGCTTTGTCGGGAAAGACTCGATCGTCTTGGTCTCGGCATTGTTAATTAAACTTCACTTCCCTTCAATTCACCTAAAAATTTATTTCAAAACTCAAATTTTCAACCATTCATTCATAGAAAAAATTACTTAGCTGTTTGAGATTCGTTTTGTTATTCCAAGTCTTATGCGTTTTTGCTATACCGCGTTTTATAATTCACTTCACTTTTTATACCCGTACTCAAAAAGAGTTAAGGGGTATACTGTATTTGTGGTAAAAGTGGATGTGTGTAACGCAGAGAAGGAAAATTTTCCGACCCCATAAATTATATATATTCTTGATCAGTATCAATAGCCGAGTCGATAGAGCCATGTCTGTCTGTCCGTCCGTCTGTCCGTCTTGATGAGCGCCTAGATCTCAGAGACTATAAAAGCTAGAGCAACGAAATTTTTTTTCCAGACTCATGTGATATCACACTGTTACAAGTGTATTTCAAAATGCACGTCGCCCCCTTCCGCCTTCACAAAGAACGAAAATCTGTGGCATCCAAAATTTTTAAGATACGATAAAACTAAAAACGCAGTATCGTAGAGAATGATTATATCTATCAGATCGCCGAATATGAATCAGATCGGATCATTATTAAAGCCAGAATAAAGAAATTAATTTTCAGTTGCTTCTCCCACCTCCTCTGGCGCTGCTGACGCTATTCATTCTCTGTCTCGCTCGCACACACTCTGCCCTGTGCAATGCGCGAGCAACCCCTAGCGGAGGAGATGTAGAATCTAAATGGTAGATGTAGAATATCTGTTCTACATGTATAATCTACAGTTTAGATGTAGATGTAGTTAACAGATGTAGCAAAAAAATGTAAAATGTAAAATTTTTTTTTTAATTTTAATCCATAAGCTTACAAATTTACATACTGACTGAGTACGGGTATAAAAGTAGAGTCGCGACTAGAAGCGACTCACGTTGCTGCTCGTTTTTTATTAGAAAAATTACAACAAAATAAATTAAATACCTACATTAATCATTCATTATTATTTCTTTATTTTAGTACATAGGTTGCTCTTCACTTAAGTACCTTGTGATACACGACATTTTTTGGATGGACTTACGACCCGTGAACATGCCACATATAATTGACCATGGGAAAAACATGGATGTTCTGGATTTAAACCACAAACTTTTAAGGATTGGCCTTGTGATTTGTTGATGGTCATGGCAAATGCAAGACGGATCGGAAATTGAAGTCTTTTAAAATTTAAACGGCATATCGGTTGGGATCATCGGGAACCTCAGAATAAGAACTTCCTCACCTCTGAATTTTCCTTTTAGTATCGTCGCGTAAATTACATTGTTCATCAATTTTCTAACCACCAAACGCGTACCGTTGCACAGTTTTGGTTGGTTTATGTTTAGAAGCATGATTACTACGGAGCCAACCTTTAGGCGTAAATTGTGCGGTGGTAAGCCAGGCACATCCAGGGAGTTTAAAAATTCGATTGGATAGTTGGTGGCTTCATCTTCATTTGTGACGCAGTCAATAGATTTGAATGAATGCATTGTTCCAATGATCTTATTTTGAATTATGTAGTTCAGGTCATCTACATCTTTATTCTTAGCCGCTAAAATTGCTCGCTCACTCAACCATTCATTATTTTTGTAGTTGGAAACATTGTTTTGAAATACATTGTTGATAAGTTCGTCTTTTGATGAGACAAAATAACAGAAATTATTTGGAAATGATATCAATTCTCTCGATGTATCGACAGGTACATTAACCATTACCGATAGTCAGCAATTGCTCCGAGAAATCTTTAGCAGATGCATCATTAAGCAATAACTCTCATGTTTGTTGTCAGCTGCAGTTTCTTCACATAGTGCCATAGATTCGACGATTTGAGGCAAGCGTATATTTCGTCGGCCGCCGTAGATCTTGGAATTACTGGAAGTGTTTGTCGGAAATCGCCAGACAGTAAAATCATTGCTCCTCCAAAACATCTCGAGTCATTGCGTAAATCTTTCAAAGTTCGGTTAAGTGCTTCTAATGCACGTTTATGAGCCATTGTGCATTCGTCCCAGATGATGATTTTCGATGCCGATAAAACTTTGGACATTGCTGAGTGTTTTGCTATATTACACGTTAGTTCTTCAATAGTTTGAAGATTTAACGGTAATTTTAATGCTGAATGAGCCGTACGGCATCCTTCTAACAATGTGACTGCTATTCCAGAAGAAGCAACTGCAACCGCTATGTTGGATCTCGCACGAACAGTGGCTAAAACTACTGACATGAGGAATGTCTTACCAGTTCCAACAGGGGCATCTAGGAAATATAAACCACCATTTTCATCATCGATTGCTTTCATTAAAATATCATAAACGTCCTTTTGTTGGGAATTCAACAGGGGTACATTCGTTTGAACTACTAAATCTATTTCCTGGTGATCATATTCACGTTCCCGTTCCAATTTCGACCAATATTAACTGCTTTGAAAAAACTTAACAAAAAAAATAGATGTACTCCTCAGAACGTAGTTTGGCTCTGTTCAACATTCCGTTTCTATTTTGACATACATGTCGACGCAATATGATTGAGAAGCACGAAGTCGAGCCATACTAACGCGTCGCTGTTCATTCTTTTCATTTGCAGTGTTTCATATCCTTCTTGCATTACGGCTTTGTCGGGAAAGACTCGATCGTCTTGGTCTCGGCATTGTTAATTAAACTTCACTTCACTTCAATTCACCTAAAAATTTATTTCAAAACTCAAATTTTCAACCATTCCTTCATAGACAAAATTACTTAGCAGTTTGAGATGCGTTTTGTTATTCCAAGTCTTATGCGTTTTTGCTATACCGCGTTTTATAATTCACTTCACTTTTTTAATATTGATTTCTAACAAAAATTAAATTTGTTTTTCATACGTCCATTACATTACGTCCATTTTCGTTTTGTTATTCCAAGTGTGATTCTTTTTTGGTATACAACGCTTTATAGTGACTGATGTTTACGGGCTTCCTAGCTCTAAGCTGCCTACCCTCCAATTTTCAGCCATATCGGTACAGCCGTTCTTGAGTTATAAATAGTGTAACTAACACGACTTTCTTTTATATATAAACTAGCTGACCCGGCGAACTCTGTTCCGCCTTAAAGGCAGATTTTGGAATTTAATCCTTTTTTATACCCGTACTCAAAAAGATTTAAGGGGTATACTGTATTTGTCGTAAAAGTGGATGTGTGTAACGCAGAGAAGGAAAATTTTCCGACCCCATAAAGTATATATATTCTTGATCAGTATCAATAGCCGAGTCGATAGAGCCATGTCTGTCTGTCCGTCCGTCTGTCCGTCTTGATGAGCGCCTAGATCTCAGAGACTATAAAAGCTAGAGCAACGAAATTTTTTTTTAGGCTCATGTGATATCACACTGTTACAAGTGTATTTCAAAATTTCACCCCGCCCCCTTCCGCCTTCACAAAGGACGAAAATCTGTGGCATCCAAAGATACGATAAAACTAAAAACGCAGTATCGTAAAGAATGATTATATCTATCAGATCGCCGAATATGAATCAGATCGGATCATTATTATAGCCAGAATAAAGAAATTAATTTTCAGTTGCTTCCCCCACCTCCTCTGGCGCTGCTGACGCTATTCATTCTCTGTCTCGCTCGCACACACTCTGCCCTGTGCAATGCGCGAGCAACCCCTAGCGGAGGAGATGTAGAATCTAAATGGTAGATGTAGAATATCTGTTCTACATGTATAATCTACATTTTAGATGTAGATGTAGTTAACAGATGTAGCAAAAAAATGTAAAATTTAAAATTTTTTTTTTAAATTTTAATCATAAGCTTACAAATTTACATACTGACTGAGTACGGGTATAAAAGTAGAGTCGCGACTAGAAGCGACTCACGTTGCTGCTCGTTTTTTATTAGAAAAATTACAACAAAATAAATTAAATACCTACATTAATCATTCATTATTATTTCTTTATTTTAGTACTGTTATATATTAGCAACATAAGTATTATTTCATCATCCATTGAAATGTATTCACATACACACTAACACTACCTCACCCGAATGTATGTATGCTTAGAGAGCGCTTGAGAGAGTAATAAAGTCAGTTCGATTCTAGTTCTCACCCCGAACACTACGTTTTCTCCATACCGAAACGCAACATTTTGGCGACGAGGATAAGAAAATAATAAAATTATTATTTTCCGTATT